>VMDR010008368.1:0-36902 GCA_007922815.1 Macrotus californicus | reverse complement strand
TTTTTTTTTTTTGTCTTGGCGTGCCTGTTACGTAGTAAGGGGCGGAGCCTTATGTGTTCACCAGGGTGGGGCAACCCACATTGCTGCGTTGTGACGCTGTTTGTGGGGGAGGGGACCAAGAGGGAACAATGCCACCTGCTCCACTCCCTGATGGTTTTCAGTGACTTTCCCCGCTACCCACAAGCAAATTGGGTCCTTCTTGTGCTGATTCCCAGGTGGGTGGGCTTGTGCATGTTCTAGGACCCTGTGGTTCTCTCCCAGGAACTCTCCTGTGAGGCTGAGAGTTTCTCCTGCTGCCGCCACCTCAACCCCCACAGGAGTTTTCAATCAGAGGCTTTGAGGCTTTATTTCCCGGCGCTGGAACTCTGGGATGCATGGTCTGTCTCACTCCCCAGTTGTTCCTCCCGGTTTATCTGCATGTGGGTGTGGGACGTCCTGGTCCGCCAGCCGTGCCTTACCATGAGTCCTCTCTGCCTGGCCCCCATCTCCGCCTGCCCCTCCTACTGGTCTGGATGAATGTTTCTTCTTTAACTCCTTGGTTGTCAGATTTCCATACAGTTTGATTTTCTGTCAGTTGTGATTGTTTTTTGGTTTTAAAATTTGTTGTTGTCCTTCTTTTGGTTGTGCGAGGAAGCACAGTGTGTCTACCTATGCCTCCATCTTGGCCGCAACTCCCACAATTATTGAATAAAAATATGTTTAAGTCCATTTTTTTCCACTGTGGATTTAGAACTATGGGTCATGACATTCCACTTGCTATAGGTGATTAATCTGTTTACTTATAAGAATAATTTGTTGGGACCTGGTTGGTGTGGCTCAGTGGATTTAGTGCTGGCCTGTGAACCAAAATGTTGCTGGTTAGATTCCCAGTCAGTGCACATGCCTGGGTTGTGGGCCAGGATCCCAGTAGGGGGCATGTGAGAGGCAACCACAAATTGATGTTTCTCTCCCTCTCTTTCTCCCTCCCTTTCCCCCTCTATAAAAATAAATAAAATCTTAAAAAAAAAGAATAATTCACTGGCTTTCTTATCTGGCTTGACAGTAGAGCTTGTATAATCATGGGTTCTGAGAAATATATAATGCTATTTATTTCATTCAGAAAAGTTGCATGGCTTCAGATTCTAAATCATAAAAGTTTCCATGGCTTCTTTTTGATAAATTGTGTGCAGAGTTGGAGGTTAAGGTAAGAGGGTGAGTAAATTAGGAAAAAGTTTTCTCGCAAATGCTCAGATATTTAATCAAAGTTCCTTTAGCGTTCACTGAATTGTTGTGAGGACAAATTGATCATTGAGAAGGCTCTTTGTAAACTCTAGATTACAGACATGAAGGGCATTTATAAAAAGTAAGATTTTAAAACAAAATAAGGCCTCAAGTACGTACAATGTACATGCTGTCTAATGAAGGTTAAAGATTGAATCCTATTCAGATAATATTGTGGATGAAAAAGGGATCACATACTAAACCTGACAGGCTCAGGGGAGGCCTGCATGGTGGCCTTCCAAACTCAGAGACCCAGAGTAACCACACCGGCTGGTCTGAAGTTAGAACTCCAAACTGAAAGTGAGTCATGACCAGCGGTCATGTGCTAGGCCAGGATCTTCCCTGACTAAGGTCAATCTTTACCTTAACTGAGCCTGTCTACTGTCTTTTTGCATCTATGGTAACATACCTTTGAATATCAGGGTAATCTCCTTTCTCCAGACCCCTCAGGGCACAGTCTCCCACCAGAGCAGGAGACCACAGAACTCCTCATTGTTGTTGTTGCATTAATTGTTAACTGTTAACTATCATATACCCACCAATGTAAAATAAGTGTGTATCTATTTCTTTTACTTTTTATCCAATCCCAGAGATTTCCCCCACTTTACTTTCTCCCACCTCCCTAATCTATCACCAGTGGATTTCAGGTAACCCCTTACACCTCTTCCTTTGATGGTAATGTGTAAGATCAGGTCCAAACTGCCATTCTCCAGAGCATGTTCTCCATCTGTTGAGATTTTGCTTCCTGGCAATTGTTGTCAGTTTGGCTCAAACAGATTCATACAAATTGTTATAGGTTTGTACATTTCTTACATTGACAATATTATCCAGTGGGAATAACATAACATTTGTCGTTTAGCCACTTCCAAGTTCAGTGGTATTAAGTACATTCGCCTTACTGTATAACTGTCACCACCATCCATCTCCAGAATTTCTTCAACATCTCGCTCTGAAGCTCTGTACACAGTAGACAACTTCAAGTCTCTCCTCCCCCTAACGCTGGTAACTTCTATTCTTTGCCTATTCTAGGTACCTCCTGTAAGTGGAATCATACGGTATTTGTTCTTTTGAGTCTTGCTCATTTCCTTTAGCAACCTTTTCAAGACTCATCCATGTTGTAGCATGTATGAGAATTTCCTTCCTTTTTAAGGCTGAGCAATATTCCCTGTACATACATACCACATTCGTTTACCCATTCATCCATCGATGGACATTTGGATTGTTTCCATCTTTTGGCTGTTGTGAGTAACATTGCTATGAACATTGGTGTACAAATATCTGCTTGAGTCCTTGCTTTCAATTCTTTTGGGTATATTTCTAGGAGTGGAACAAGGCAGAACTTTTAAACCCTCATTTCCCCCTCCATGTTTTTGGTTATTCAGAGCAAGTGCATCTCCTCTGTACAAGCCCTAAAGAGTGAAAACTTGCTTTCCCCACCTTCAATGTGCCACAGGCCTCTATCCTTTCCCCTAGGCTCCTACTCTGAACTTGACACTACAAGATGCGGCTACAAGGGAATCTAAAATCTGACTCTAACCACTATATGCCTATCCTAATTGGCACTACTTTGGGATCTGGTAAGTTAAGATGAGCTAAGATAAATTTAGCAGAGGGTACATTATAAACAGAAGTTTAATAGAAAAGTGTCATATAGACAGTTATACTTTATAGAGTTCAGCTTCAATTCAATTTTTGATAAATTACTATCTGCTGGGTACTTTTAAAATACAGTAAGTGAATGAGACAAGCACTTTATTTTCAAGCAGCTCACATTGTAGAATAGGCTGCATACATATTAGTAAGCAGTGAATAACTATACAACAATGCTGTTAGTAGTCATTTGTTTATTCAACATCCATGAAGCACTTACTAAGTAAGCACAGCTCTAGGCCCTAGGCACACATCACCAAACAAGACAAAGTCCCTGTTCTCCTGAAGCAGATCTTCTAGTGGGGGCAACTAAACAATAAACAAGAAATACACAGTATACTGGCTGTGTAGTTTATTACAGAGGAAAATAACAGGATAAGGGATGGAGTGTTAGTGTGTGTGTGCTGTTTCAGGTAGGTGGACCAGAGCAGGCCTCTCTGAGTCAGGGGTGTTGAGCAGGGATCTGAATAAAAAGAGGGAGAGAGTCAAGGGGAAGTGTGAGTGACAAGAGCTGGACGGAGGAATTGTAGCATCTATGGTAATATTATATTCCTGAGGTTGATAAAGACCTTTGGGACTTTAAATGATGGGACAAATGAGTCTGATGCTTTGTGATTTTTTAGGTACATAGTTCTATGGCACCATAAAGTTGTTTTTTATTTAAATACCCAAAGTCTTAGCTGCAAAAGACACTTGCATTTTAAAATGAATAAATATTTCAAAATGATAAAGAGTCAGGGCTTGGAATCTCTCTCTCCCAGTCTCTCTTGCGCTCACACGCACACACACGCGCATGTGCATTATGAAAGCTTCTGGGTGTGAGATGAATGTGAGGCAGCATTGTGTGATAGCCCTTCTCTATCCTTTGTCCTTCCTTCCCCCATTAGGACTCCTCATTCTGTCATTGTCATTAGTTATGAAAATAATTTGATTAAATCAGTTGATTAAATAGTACATAAAATCAAGAGCATTTTAAACTAATTTAGGTTTTTTAAAGAAGCATTTGACAAGAATATTTTTAGTAAGCCAATGAAAGGCGTCTCTAGCTTTGAAATTTTAGGGAGAGTGACAAGGCACATGAACTTTTTCTGGTATCAGAAACTTTTGGGCAAATGGAACAGAATCACAACATGTAGGTCCTTAATGTGCACTCTCACTTTTATAGTCAGGTGTGTGTGTGTGTGTGTGTGTGTGTGTGTGAGAGAGAGAGAGAGAGAGAGAGAGAGAGAGAGAGAGAGAGAGATGAAAAACTGAAGACACAGTCCTTACAGCGCTCACCCCAAGCAAAGCCATCTATGAGCAGGGAGGGAAGGTAGCAGACATTGTAGGATAAGTGCAGGTGGATGGTACCAAAACTAGTTTCTAGTAGTGCCCATGAGGAAGGGAACAGAGATGTTGGGAAGATCAGAAAAGGCTCTGGGGAGGGCACATGTGATTTGGTGCTTTCAGGACAGATTGAGGAGTGAGGGGATGAAGGGAAAGATGTCCTAGAAGGAGACAATGGTCTGAGCCAAGATACCATGTGGGATGTGCAGTTGATATTTAAGTAATGGAGAGGGGTCCCGATGGAATGGTGCGGAGGGTTGGCTTGGAGATTATAGGGGTAACTTTGGAAAGATCAATGGAAAGCCAAGAAGAAAAAGAAAGCTCCATGCATTTCTTATTTTGTAAACTGCTTTCTGACTCAATTTATCAGTTTATAGGGAGAATCATCCCTTATCCCCCTTGTCTCTGCTATAAGTGGGGCAACCATAGATCTCAAGACACTCCATTTAAACAAAAACTATCTACTAAGAGCTATACTTTTATTTTTGCTGTGTAAGTTTATTGTGAAAAATTTAAGGATACGTAAGGGTAAGAACCAATGCAACATTCCTCCAGGGCCCACCAGCCCCTCCACCTTCATACCATTCCTTACAGGTAACTACTGTTAATCATTTCTTCTTGCTTAGCCTACCTGTTATCATTCTTTCAGTCAACAAATATTTATTGAATGCCTATTATGGACACTGGGGACACAACAGTGACCAAATGACCCTTTCAAGGAGCTTATAGTTTAAGGGGAGAGAATAGTAAACAGCAAGCATATTTACAATATTTTTCCCAAAGGGGATTTTTCTATAGTTACTCTTCTGCAATTTTGCTTTTCACTTGACAGTATTTCTTGGACATCTTTCCAAGTCAGTCTGAAGAGTCCTACTTCTTTCATTGATAATAACTAATATTTATTGAGCCTCTACTATGGTCCAGACACTGTCTTAGTCCCAGTAGCCCTCTGTGGTAAGTACTGTAATTATCACCTTTTTATAGATGAGGGATTGAAGCCCAGAGAGGTTTGGGAACTTGCTCAGAGTCACCTGGTTGTCACTGGTGGAGCCAGTTCTGAGCCAGATGATCTGATTCTTCACTCCAATTCTACTCCCCCTTGATGGCTGCATAGCACTCCTCTGTACAGATGTGCCTTACCTTATTTAGCCAGTCCCCTATTTTTAAGCCATTATTAATAGTTTGCTATCACAGACAGTGCTATAATTAACTTTTTTATAGATATGTTTACATGTTTGTGGTCATCTGTAAGGTAAATTCCTAAGAGATGGAAACACATTTCTCTATTTAAAGGCACTACTTAATTTCTCTTGAAAAATGTTTTACCAATTTCTACTCCCACTAACAGTATAGACAAAGATGCTATCTCCTTATGTCTTTTTCAACAAAGGGAATTACTAAACTTAAAATAGTTGCCAATATGATAAATCAAAAAAATAGTACAGAGGCTATACCTAATTTTTTTAATTTAAGAATTTTTCATTTTAAATATTTTAAAGAAACAACTGTTTCATTACATAGGCTGTTCTTGGTGCTTTATATCAACCAAGGAAGAAAGTTATTCTTGTTTCATGGATCTGCAGTTTCTGTGGCTGTGAAGTCTTGGTAGGGAAAGGCCCTTCTTTCTCTCTGACATGGCGCTGTGGTAAACTGGGGGTTCAGTACCAGAATGTTCTAGAATAGCAGAGCTGACAAAGCACAGGGGTTCATCTGTCTCTGGTGATACAGATATGATTAAAACATATTTGATTTTAGCACTTAACTTCAAATCTGATGCAACTTCAGGAAAATCCATAAATGGCTTTAGACAAGTTTATTTATTTTTCTTTCTTTTTTATTGTTGTACAAGGACAGTTGTCTCCATTTTCATCCCATCACAGCCCCCACCCCACCCATCCTTGCCTCCAACCCTTGAACCTATCCCCTTTGGTTTGTCCATGTGTCCTTTATACATGTTCCTTGATGGACCCTTCCCTATTTTCCCCCATTATCCCTCTCCCCCTCCTCTCTGGTTATTGTCAATTTGTTCTTTATCTCAATGTTTCTGGTTCTATTTTGCTTGCTTGTTTGTTTTGTCGATTAGGTTACACTTATAGGTGAGATCAACTGGTATTTGCCTTTCACTGCCTGGCTTATTTCACTTAGCATAATGCTCTCCAGTTCCATCCATGCTGTTGCAAAGGGTAGGATCTCCTTCTTTCTCTCTGCTGTGTAGTATTCCATTGTGTAAATGTACCACAGTTTTCTGATCCACTCATTGACTGGTGGGCACTTAGGTTGCTTCCAACACTTGGCTATTGTAAATTGTGCTGCTCTGAACATTGGGGTGCATAGGTTCTTCTGAATTGGTGTTTCAGGATTCTTAGGGTATATTCTCAGCAGTGGAATTGCTGGGTCAAAAAATGCGATCCCATTTTTAGTTTTCTGAGGAAATTCCATACTGTTTTCCACAGTGGCTGTACTAGTCTGCTTTCCCACCAACAGTGCACTAGGGTTCCCTTTTCTCCACATCCTCTCCAGCACTTGTTTGTTGATTCGTTTATGATGGCCATTCTCACCGGTGTGAAGGAAGAAATCAAAAACTTTCTGGAAACAAATGGAAATGAACACACAACAATCCAAAACCTATGAGACACAGCAAAGGCAGTCCTGAAAGTGAAGTTCATAGTGATACAGGCCTACCTAAAAAAGATAGAAACACTTAAAATAAACAACCTAACCCTACATCTACAAGAACTGCAGGAAAAACAAACAAAGCACAGAGAGAGTAGAAGGAAGGAAGTAACCAAGATCAGAGCAGAATTAAATGACATAGCGACTAAAAGAACAATCCCAAGGATCAATAAATCCAGGACCTGGTTCTTTGAAAAGATAAACAAAATTGACAAGTCTTTAAGCAGATTCATCAAGAAAAAAAGAGAACCCAAATCAATAAAATCAGAAATAAAAGAAGACAGAGTACAACTGATACCACAGAAATATAAAGAATTGTAAGAAATTACTACAAACAACTATATGACAAGAAATTTGAAAACCTGGGTGAAATGGACAAATTTCTAGAAAAATATAATCTCCCAAAACTGAATGAAGAAGAGGCAGAAAGCCTGAACAGACCTACAACAGCTAGTGAAATTGAAGTGGTGATCAAAAAACTCCCAGCACACAAAATCCCTGGACCGGATAGTTTCACAGGAGAATTTTACAAAACATTTAAGAAAGAGCTAACCCCTATCCTTCTTAGACTATTCCAAAAAATCCAAGAAGAGGGAAGAATCCCAAACTCTTTTTATGAAGCCAGCATCATCCTAATCCCAAAACCAGATAAAGACACAACAAAGAAAGAAAACTAGAGGCCTATATCACTAATGAATATAGACACTAAAATCCTCAACAAAATATTGGCAAACCACAACCAGCAATACATTAAAAAGATCATATACCATGATCAGGTGAGATTCATCCCAGGGATGCAAGGATGGTACAATATTTGCAAAACAATAAATGTAATGCATCACACAAACCAAAGGAAAGACAAGGATCACATGATCGTATCAATATGCGGAAAAAGCATTTGATAAGGTATTAGCACCCATTTATGGTAAAAAAAAAATACTCAGCTTTCAACAAGTTTAAAAGGAGCTATAATCCTTTCATTTAAAAATAGCCACAAACCAAAATATTTTGCATTCATCTAATCCCTTCTTAAAAACCAGAGCTGTCAAAGCAATTTCGAACTAAAAGTTAAGTCCATTTCCTATGTGCATTTGTTCTTTGGCATCCTCAGGGTTAACTGTTTGCTTCCTCTGAGCTGAGTTAAGGATGTTGGGAACAAGTAGTGTCTTTGCTCTGTGTATTAAATGTTGCTTGAGTGTGCTTAGCTCTCATCCATAAGAGAGTTTGAACTTGTCTTGTAATGATTAGAAAAACACACAGAGAAATTATTGCTGATTCCTTCATGTCTGGAGAAAACAGGTGGGAGCTCCAAAGATGTTTGCTTATCTCCCTCAGCCGAGGGCTGATAAAAGTTTGGTAAGCAGGAGTAGTAGCTGGTCACTCCTTCCGTTGTCCTTGTCCATCCTTCTGAACTCCTGGTTCCCTCAGAGAAAGCCATCCTCCCGAAATCAGCCTCTAGGGAGCTTCCTTTTGTTTCTCCAAGATTAACCAGTTCTGCCCTGGTGGCAGCAACAGGCAACTACGGAAGGAAAAGACTCTTCTGGGCTTTTGGTATTTTTCCAAGGAGCGTTTTCTCCCCCAGTCCCTCACTGGTAGTGAAACTGCTTTCTTACAAGTCTTCTTCTTTTTCTGATGAGGTGCTGATTCTGATCTGCCACTTAGCAGCTTCCGGTAGTGGTAAGTGGTCAAGAGTGTTTTTCCCGGAGGTGATCTCAGGTTTTCAAGAATGTCCCCTAGGGACCCAGCTTGTTTTCTATGTAATTACTAGAGCTTTTGGAATAGCCTTGCTTTTCTCACTGATATGGTCATGGAAGGAGTACCTGTTTGATCTTCTTGCACTGCTGGGAAACCTCGCCTCTGGGGGAGAGAGTTAGGTCCAGGCTGAGGTGAGTCGGTGGGGAGCTCTCCTGGGTTGGTGAGGCTGAGAGGAGTGTTAGCTTTATGCTGTGTGGGGCTTTCTCTTTCTCTTTTCCAGGTTGCTGTTTTATCTTCTGTGTGGTTCAGGCTTAGCAAATAATCTTTGTTATTCTCCTCTTATTAAAAAATAATTTTGGGGAAAAGTTAGTTGGGTTTGGGAAATAGGACATTTTTTTTTCTTTGAAGTTGAACATTTTTAAAAATCCTTTATCATCACCTATTAAATGACAACGGGAGTACCGTTAATGTCTATTTTTTCTTGGTTTGTGGGTATTTGTCACTTCCTTTGGGAGGAATTGGTTTTAGTTGTTTTTTTTTTAGGGGTTTTGTATCTAGTGCACCTATTCAAGGTGTTGTTTATCCTGCGGTCAGTTCATGCTTTGGACGTAACAGCTTGCCACCAAGCTCTCCCTGTGAGGCTTGAGACATGAGTTTTCAGTGCTGAGGTTGGTAAGATCAGAAAACATTGATTCTTCTGCTGTCTTGTTGATAGACATGAGGGAATCCCCGGTCCCTGGTTAACAATGAGTTGTTTTGAAGAAAAATAAAACAGGCAAGAAACATTAATTGGGGGCCGAAGTATTAGAAAGTGGATGAAGAAATACAGTATCTATTGCCTGTGTGGCTCCAACACCTGTGGCCATGGACTGTCACCTTCGCTCAGGTGTTGCTCCTGCTGGTAGTTTTACTGCAACATGTGAATGCAGAGTAATTTTTAACTTACATTTATTTATCTTGTGCTTTTATATCGTTTCATCAAGCATGCATCAGTAAAAAGAAGAGGCCAAGTGATTTTTTTGTGCCTCTGGCAGATTTATTTTTTTGCACAGGAGGATTTTATTTTGTTTTTCCATAGTAGACTAGGAATTTTCATTTAGACAACGTATCATTTCAAAGTAAACTGGAAATTGTAGCTCTCCTAGAAATAAAACATCTTTTTTAAAATTTATTTTTATTGTTTTCTCTTCATGAATGTATGCATTCTAGATACTTGCATGGCATGTACAAGAATTAGATGCTAGGTTTTTTTTTTCCAGATTTCTCATGAAGAATAGAAAATGGTAATCTCGAAATGTTAGACATTTATACAGCACATGCTTCAAGTCTAACTTAACTTCTTAGCAACATTACACATTTTTAAAGTATTAACAAATAAATTTCTGAGTGTAAATGTTAAATGTTATTGATGACTGTATTTTTGGAAACGCATTCCATCCTTAATTTGAGGCCACCTTTCTTTCTTCTTTCCTTCCCTTTATTCTGCTCCAGGTTGTTGAGTACCTACCCTTTGCCAGGCTCTGGGCTGGTGCTGGAGGATAAGGACACAGTTAGGAAAGCCACAGCATTTCATTTCAGTGTATCCTTCTAGGACCCTTCTTTTGAGGTTGAGTGTCCTGTAGGACTCTGTTCTTGTCCTTTTATTGACTCACCCTCGCTCTCTGTCCTCTCCTCACTGCTCTTTATTCTGGTTCTTCCTGAGTGAGATCATTCATTCCCCATGACTTCAGCATTTCCTTATATGCTGATTCCAAGTCTACAAATCTGTGTTTTCTCTTTAGTGCAGAGAATATTTTCAACAATCAAGAGACATTTCAAGCCTAGTGTTTTGAAACTGAACTTATTCTCCCACCCTGGCCCCTGCTCCTGCTCCTACAGCTTCCCCTCCTTTTCCCTTCACTGCTGTATTTGTCATTTTAGATAATGGAACCTCTATCCTCTCATTGTCCCAAGTGAAAAACTTGAAAGTCATCCCAGATTACTCCTTGGTCTGTACCCTAACACATGGGCCATTTATAAACTGTCAATTCAACTGCAGCAACATTGCTAGAATCCAGCTCCATCTGCCTGTTGCCACTGCTCCCCCATCTCTTTCCATGCCAGACCATGCTGTGAGAGTGACCTTCCTAAGACCTCTGACAGCATGCACTTGCATAGAGAGATACAAGGGAGCAAAGACAATGGACAAGGGGGCTGCATCTAATCATACATTCTGTGGAGAGACCTCTTCTGCCTTCCTGTTACCTGCAAGATTAACCACAGCCTCTTGACCATGGTGATGCTTTGAGTCACCTCATTTATCAAATGGAGATAATGGCAGTCCCTGCCTATAGAGTTTTGGTGAGGATTACATGAGATGACATATGTCAAGTGCTTAGCATGAAGTCAAGTACCCAGTGGATGATAGTGATGATGATGACAATGATGAAGATGATGACTTCTTTCAGAATCCATCTCTTATCTCTTTTGCCAGCCCCACATCACACCACATTTCTCCATGCTCCTTGCAATCTGGTTGCCATGACTTTCACTGCTCCCCAGACCTTCTCTTTCACAACATTTGATCTCTGTACACATTGCTCCTTTCACTGTCCTTGCCTCGTTTTATTGAGCAAAGTCTTCTTTTTCTTTCAAAAGGATTCAACTTGGAATCACCATCTGTGAGGTCTTAGCTGACTCTGCAAAGCAAGCTTGGTGACTCCCTTCCCTCCGACTCCACAGCTTTCGGTTCCTCCTTTTATCATAGCCCTGCACTTGCCATTCTAATGATTCATCCATGTGTTTGTGTCTTGTCTTCCCCAGACTATGGGCTTTTGAAGGACAGAGATAGAGCCTAGTCTTCCTTACCTCCCTCTACCCAGCCCAGGTTTGACATAGAATAGGTACCTGGTAAGTGTTTGATGATTGAACACCAGTAGGGATGGCTCTCAAATTTGACAGGAGGTTTTCTCCTTGTGGAGAGTTAAAAATGCCCTTAATAATAAGAGTTTTCTTTTTTGAGTATTAACTTTTTGGCAGGAGGTACTGTGCTCATTTCTTTATAGGCACGGCCTGATTTAGATTGCTGAATGATCCTTTGAGTTGCCCTGATTGTCCCTGTTTACAGATGGAAGAACCAGGGCTTAGAAGGGAGGGGAACTTGCTGGAGAGCACAGAGCTACAAGACCAGACCCAGCCCTCGGACTCTACCGCTGGTGCATGAATAGGGAACTGAGAAGGAGAAGGAAGATGATCAAGTGAGGGAGGCCTGACTGGGACAGAAAGGCAGCATGAGGTGGAGGGGGAAAATACACAAGGCAGGCAGTGAGAGCAGGCTAGAAAAGGAGCAAAAGGAAAGAGAAAAGAAAACTAGGAGACTAAGTTGGAAAATGAGCAGGGGATAAACAAGAGGAGGAAGGGAAGCAAAGTTCCCACTGTTTTAGAATTTTGTGGCTGGGTAACAGCTGCATGCCTAACAGAATATAAACAGACTTCAGTGTTGACGTGAACTCACAACAAAATCAATCTGATATATATTATATGAGAAATAGAGTAATTTATTGTTGAGGCATGGTAGTTAGATATAATTGCCAAGCAATTTATAAATTTGGCCGTACTAACCATCACTTTTATAAACATACATATATACACACAGACTGACTTAAATTTTTTACTTCTATTTTTGCCCAGTGTCTACAATCTGTAAGCACATGGCTCTTGGCAGCTGTCACTGACACCACATATGATTAAAACATTATCTACACCTTCCACCCTTGCATCACACTCAAAGCTGCATACTTGCCGGACAGAGGCCAGGGCTGATTCTTTATCCCTCTTTGGTCTCACTTTTCAAGGCCGAGATTTCCCTGCCCCCACCAAGCGCTCCCTTCCCTGGGGTCTTAGAGCTGTGCTTCAGCACCCTTGTCCCTCAGGGGCCTGGCCCTGGGGAACCCAGGGAATATTCCTGGGCTGGCAGGCATGTGCCAGTAGATATGACTACAAGGCTGCAGTGTTTAGGGGTGGGAGGACTCCATGAGACTTTGCTTTTCAGCCTCTGGGCACCTAGGGCCAGTGGGAGGAAAGGGCAGGGGCAGGACCAGAGAAGATGGAGGTTCCCTATCCTGCCATGGCAGCTTCCCATCCTCAGACCCCGCTATTGCTCAAGCAGGTGGGCTTTTCAAGGATCACCTAAGCTCACCCTGGTGCTCGCCTCCCAGAAAGTCCCCCTCTTTTCCATTATTGTTTGGGCCATTCCTCAGAGAGGTGTGTTGGATTGGAAAGCAAGTGCTGTAGTGAGAGATGTGAAGGGAAGTTGGGGCAACAGGGAAAGGAAACTGAGAGATTGGAAGAGGAGAAAAGGTAGGGAGTAGGAAAGACAGACTGCAGAGGAAGAAAAAAGGGGAGGGAACACTTTTAAAGAATGAACTGTATATGCATGTGTATTTAACCTCACAAAACCTCTGGGAGGAAGGCATCATTATCTCTATTTTATAGATTCAGAGATTGAGTCTTAGGAAGGGAAAGTGACTTAGCCAAAGGAACACTAGATAGAAAATAACTGAGCTGGGATTGGAATCCTGTTATCCTAAAAGTCTCCCCTGTATCACGTAAGGGGCGAATAGAAATGAGATGAGTGGAGAATAGAATGAGATGAGGGCAGGGGGTCCTCATAGGGGTGAGGTCTGGGGCTGGGCTCGCTGAAGCTAGATGGGCCCCTTTCTTCTTGCCCCATCTTGTCCCTGAGTCCTGAGAACTTGAGAGAACCCTCTGCTAAAAGGAAGTAGAGGGTTCCTTCCAGTGAAGACACTGCAGTTCTTCCTGAGACCTTGAGATGAAGCCCGGCAGGGAGGGGCTCATCTGACTTTACTTGTGCAGAGAGAGCTGCCAGCAGTCTGCCCCATGCTACTGTCCTGTCCGGCTTCGACTGCTCTGGTCTTCCCCAGCTGCCCTGGCTGTTTCCTTTCCCCTTCCTTTCCCCATCTCCTCCAATTCCTTTGCCTTTCTGTCACTTAACCTCGTAGGTTCAATCTTTTTCATTCCACTGGTTCTATTCCCTCAGTTTATCCCCAAGGCTCTGTCTTCCTACTGTAAACACATCTTCTCTTTAAAGTCTCATTACTTCTTTACACTGATCTCCTTTATTTTACTGCCCAATGTCTTGAGGGAGTTACATTCATTGTCCTCATCTTGACATTTATGTAGATATTGTGACAAAGAAAGTTCAGAGGGCTGCCTTAAAGATAAGTAATGTAATACACTTTCATTGTGGCCCCTTCCATCCCCAGCAGCTCCTCGGGGAAGGTTCTGAGGTTTACAAAACTTATTTGCCCTGATTCCATGATAAGTTAGTGGAAAAGACAGGAATCCAAGATCAGGCTGTTTGACTCCAAAGGACAAGCTTCCAGTCACCACATCCTACTGCCCCTTGAACAGATCAGTAGGCGGTCCCCTTGGAGGCCTCTTGGCGAGTTTACTATGGCCAGAGTGGGTTGTCTGTTCTGTAGACTTTGGACTGTACTTCAATAACCTACCCAAACCAGATCTATCTTTCTGGGACAGACTAATATTAACTCAGGAGACTTGTGACATTCAATAAGAATAACAATGTATTAATTAAACATGTATAATGTAAGGAGCACCAGCATATTCACTTCAGCATGCACGACCACTGCATTCTTTCCCTGTAGAGAGACTTCTGTGGGAAAGCAAGTTATTATCAGCAGGTTGCTCAGGGATCATGGGACTGGAATAGGGGGAATTAACTATAATAACTCGATTGTTGAATGGCTTCAAATCATTGATGGGCATCTCCATTTTAATGCATTTCCTTACAGCATTGAATTGCCTGGGAGTACCTATTTTCACTAGAAGTAGGGACCTCCCTGTGGAATCACAAGATAGTGAGGATGCCCTCTTCTGCTGCTTCACCTTGGGTGTCTTGTTATCACTGTCAATTTCAAGGTGCCTGAAACCAACTCCTTATTTTCCCTGAACAAAACTGGAGCTATTTTTTTTCCACTAGAAGAATTATTTTCTGTGGCCAAGAGTCAAAACCTGAACTTGAAATGTAAAAAAATACATAAATTTTTCATGCAAGTGTAACTTTTAGACTTTTTTTTGAAAAAAGGACCCATTGCATTTTAAATGAATTAATAAGTGTAAAGCTCATAGTTATTATTTTTTAGCTACTCCCTTCTCTTCTTGCTTTTCCCATAGCCCTGTTTCTTATGAACCCCCAAGGACTTCCATACAAGGAAGCTACCGTTTTCATCCCAAACACAAGGGAAAGTCGAGGGTAAGATACGACCTGGCCAGCAGCTCTCCTTTTTTCATTTCCTCTGCTTTGGGGTGATTTCAAAAAAGAAGGAATGTATTTGTGTAAATATTGTTTGCTTCAACACTTGTGAATGGTTGGATTTCAGAATCCTCAATTCCTATTTCTAGAGCTAGATTTCACTTCAGCAAACCCTTTCTCTTACCTGATTTTGTTTACTCTGTTCCCTTAGACCTTCACTGATCCAAAAGTTCAGCAAAAGATGACTTTTTCTTTACTCCAACATCCTTTAGAGGTGAAGCAAGTGCCAGCTGATATATTTTGGTGAGTTGATAAATGTGCAAGAATGGAAGGCCTATGTTTTGCTTCCTCTACGTGAAACTAGAACCGGCCACGTTAGTCATGATTCTTCCCTGAATATACCCGAATTGCTGCTGTTACAAGGAAAAGATGGGATTGGAGGAAGCATAGCTCTGGATGTCAGTTCTTAATTTCTGTTGTAACTTTATGTCTCAGAGAGTAAAAGTTAAATGAGATCATTAATAAGAGATAAGTTTCATAAATTTATAGAAACATTGTTTAATTCATACAACAGTATCATCGCTCTGGATTAATTATGGAGTAGAGAATATTTTGTGCAAAAGTGAAAATGGCTAACATTAAAAAATGGACTTTTTCAATGTCTTTAAAATAAAAGTTTCCAAAGATACTTTGGAAATGGTATTAAAGAAAGTAAAAGCAATGAAATAACTGTATGACTTAAAGGTAATTTTAGGAAGGATATGATATGGCTTTATGTTTGAGTATCTAGGGGCTTTTAAAATGAGAACTTCTTGTAGGAGGATCTAAAATAAGAGACAGAAAGGGTTACAGGGATAGTTTCTCCTTAGTTACCTTTACGTTGCACAAATATGCTTAGGTTGATCTTTTGTATTGGTTAGTACTATCCCTCAAAGCAATCTAGCAAACCAATAAGGAGGAAGAATAAGTTGGCCAGTGGCCAGTACTTTTATTCACTTCCTGAGAGATCGAACTTCTTTTTTCTGCCTGCATTTTCATTGCCACCTGTCAGGGTGTAGATTCCCTTTTACCACCTTGCTTAAACAATCGCTTTCCTTCACCTGCTCCAGGGACTCTGAGTCCATGAAAACAGAACATGTTCACTTAGTCCCCAGAGAGAGTTTTCAAGCCCTAACAAGTTGGCTTAGAACTTGCTGATGAGCCTTAATCTTCTGGCTAGATGGGGCCCCCAGATCCAGATGTCATTGTCACAGGATCCATTCATCTCCCTCCCTGTTGCCATTTTTATCTGTTGCCATGACTATTTTTTTATTTTTGGAACAGAGATAGCCCTTCATGGACAAAAATCCACTTTTGCCCATATTATTTCTCACAGGAAGTCTTCACCTTGAAAAATCCTTCTTGTGAATCTTCTTTTATAGTCAGAGTCCCTCCTCTTGTCTTCCTCCCCCAAGATTTGCTCATTTCCCTCTTTGTTCTTGTACTCTTCATTTTACCTGCAACACTCTCCCTACAGTTAACCAAATATTGTTCATCCTTTGAGGTTATTCCTAGGCTGGATATGGGGGTGCACAGGGGGATGGGGACCCACCAGAGGGAGGGAGTAGCCCAGAAAGCCATGATGGCCCCTAGCTTGGGAAAATCTAAGACATTTTAGCATTTGGGGCTGGGGTCTGGGAAGGAACATTTGCTAAAAGGGAAGTGCCTTTTAGCATCGGGAAGCCCTTGTTCCATTCCTCTTAGAAACTGAGGACATCAGTAAGTTTTTCATTTAGCAAATGCTTATTGAGCATGGCTATAGGCCAGGTTTATTAAGCGTTGCTATATGCCAGATAGTGGGGACACAACTATGGGCCAGGCAGATAAGGTCTCTGCCCTACTGGAGTTTGTGGACTAATGGGGAAACAGCCAATATGATAGGGATATATGTTCTAGAGTTATAGGGACTCTGAAATAGGAAGCTCTGGATTATGTGGGAGCACATAGGGGGTGGTCCTGTCTCTGATTTGGGGGACTAGGAAGGCCTTTTAGAGGAAGTGGTGTGTAAGTTGATATTGGAACATGAGTAAGAGGTAGCTGGGTGAAAAGGTTGGAGATGGCATTAGATGGTGACAGGCAGAAGAAGAAACATGTGTGAAGGCCCTCAGACAGAAAGAAGTATAGACCTGACAGGGTGCAAGGACGAGTGAGGGCAGTGAGGAGTGTGATCAGCAATCAGGCTAGAAAGAAGAGCAGGGACCAGGTTGCAGAGGGTCCAAAAAATCATGTTAGAATTTGATCTTTTTCCCTGAGGCTAATGGGAGGTGATTGGAGGGTTTTAAGCCGAGGTGTGACATGATGCCGTTTACCTTTTATAAGGATGACTCTGGCTTCACTGTGGACCCTGGTCTACAGGTGGAGCAAGGAAACCTGTTAGGAGGAATCCAAGGGAAAAACAATCACTGGTCGCAGGCATGTCCTAGAGGCTGGGGTGAGGGGAGCTGTGAGGTGGGGAAGGAGGGATTGTTGTGGGCCGCCTTGGTGGCAGTTGGTAGAAGATGTGGGAGAAGGGACAAAAGAGTTGTATATTTGAGGACCTGTCCCTGCTTCTAGTAGCATCTGGCAGCAGTATCCCCATCTTCTTGCTCAGATTTATCAGTTTTAGTAACTGGTCCCTAGAAAAGCAGTGGGTTCCAACAAAGTGTCAATGGCCCTACTTGTCAGGTATACCCCAGGGGTGGCTGTGCCCTCACCAGGCTGTTATTTTTTCCCCAGAGGTGGTGAATGGGAACTCATGGATCTGGGGGGTGTGACAGGGAGAATCATCGATGACTCTTTTTAGACTCTGAAAGATTTATAGTGCAGCAATGGGTGTTGATAAACTTTCCTGCCTCTTCTTTTCTTGTGACTAGTAAGCCATAAGCGTTGCTCTTCCTCTTTTTTGGTCTCCATATGACTGACCGGCTTCTTTAAGTACATTTACGGCATTCTGCCATACCACTTCTTTGGGTAGGCAGCAAACCAGTCATTTCCCTTTCCAACAGAAAGAGCATGAACTCAGTACCTCTGCCTACATTGTCATGTATTGCTAAGGTGCCTCAGTTCATTTCCATGGTCTGTGAAGTTCTAAATCATTTGTTTGCATTTCTTTCTTTCTTTCTTTCTTTCTTTCTTTCTTTCTTTCTTTCTTTCTTTCTTTCTTTCTTTATTTATTTATGTCAAATCTTTCATAGAGTTTACCACATGAAAGAAATTAGACCACAAATAGGGGAAAAATGAAAGACAACAATGACATTATTGTTTTTTGTTTTTGTAATTACCTGGTGAAGACTACACACATGAGAATAAATTGAGGAAGATTTTTGAATTGTATTTTGTGTCTCTAGAGCCTGATCAATAATTTTCTCTCACAGGTGACTCCCATGGTTTAGCAGTGGTTTCTAGCTCTGGCTGTGGGAAGGAGTCACCTATAAAAGGTGGTGTCTTGAATAAAAGACAGATGCTTATATAAATGTCTAAACTATATGTTGTGTACCTGAAACTAATATCATATGTCACCTGTAACTGAAAAGTAAAAAGGCAGATGCTGGAGCTTCACCCCTGAAATATTCTGATTCATAGGATTTGGGATATATTAGGAAATGTGACTCAGTTAATGCCCAACTATATGGCACACTTGTGCTCACCTTACATTTGTCTACATGGCCTTTGTAGACTTATCTAGTTAGATTTAAGCCAGATACATGAAATCTGTTATTCCTTTTGGTGCCAATGGCTTCTTAGTCACCTAGATTTGACAGGGAAGAAAGTTAAAGGATGGAAATTTATGATTAACGAGCAATTTTCAAATACCAACGTTGTGTATTTTTCTTGCTTTCTTGCGTAGGCCAACTGCTGTGGCCTGGTGAAGAACAATCAGTGCAGTAATGTTCTGCAGGAAAAAGAAACCACTGGGTGAGTATCAGGTTCTTCAGATTGCACAAAGGAAATGTGATTTTTAAATTAAATTAAATTTTACTTTGTGGAGGAGTACTAAAAACAAGACATAGAACACTTCTATCACCCAGGAAGTTCCCTTATGCCCCTCTTCATTCATTCTCGCTGCACTCCACACACCATCTTCTGATTTCTGTCAGCTCAGTTTTGTCTGTTTTTGAAATGGGCATAAATGGAATAATACAGCACGCAGTCTTGTGTCTTGCTTCTTTTACTTAGCATAAGGCTTATTGACATACATCCATAGAGCTGCAAGTATCAATAGTTTGTTCTTTCTTTTTTTCTTTCAAAGCAACATTACATTGTGTGAATACACAAATATTTAGAACTACGACCACACAGTTAGACATGGTTTTGGTTCATGGCGGCAGGAAACACTTTTTTGTTGTTGTTGGGTAATTGGTCTAACTGAGCAGCTTTGACACTATTTCACTTTCTTGAACATAGCATCCCAGCCAGATGGTACTGAGGTTCTTTTCTGCCTCTAGTCAGTCAGTGACAGGCCAGCATGCCATTTTTCTCTAAGGCACACGTAGTCAGTTAATCACTGCTGTTGTCTTTATATCCGACCATGGACTTTTTAGGGACAAACGGCTGGATTAGAGTTTATCTGATGCACCGTCCCTCCGTCTAATAACGTCTCTGACAGGTGCAGTCCATTCCCGTTTTGGGCTGCATAATGAGCTGAAATCCATCTCAGTGTGGTTCCTGCCCAGAGGTCATTAGTTGTACCCTCTGGGGCAATATTTTCATATTCCCAATGCCAATATAAGAGTTTAAAATAACTGTCATCATTTTTTCTTTCTCAAATGAAATGATTTATTTAAATCAGATCACTAGAATAATCTTAATAGTGTAAATATTAGGTTAACCAGCTTTAACTGGGACAAGTTTCCAACAAGATTTATTGTTGTAGGGTTTGATATATTTTGGTGACATAGCTGAGTCTGACTGGGCACCGATTTGTGGAGAAAGCTGAGGCCAGTCCCTTCCTCTTGGACTTGTTACAATGACCACATGACTTGAGGGACTGACATCTGTGTGTATCATTTGCATCATCATGAACTGTGAATGATGCCTCTTTAGGTTATATCAGTTCCTGTAGAGCTGGTAATAGACTGGAGAGCTTTTATGATCTAAAATATTCCTTCATTCATACAGCCAGTCAACAAATGTTTTTGAGTCCCGATGATATGTGAGGTAGGGCTGACCTTTCTTGACTTCAAGAAGCTTTTTATGATTCAGTAAAATACGTGTATCTTCACATAGTTGTTAAGTTACAGTAGGAATGATAACTTAAAAAGGGTTCACTAAACACTACAAGCAGTATAGTTGTCAGAGGAGCATAGACTAGAGGTCTTCTAATTATCCTGGCGTTGTCAGGGGAAAAACCATGCAGAAGTGATATTTTCCCTCAATGAGATACATAATGTCTTCAGCCTTTAATTAAGGTGTACTCACATTTCCACAGAATTTCATATCATCTGGAAGCTTAGGCCATTGATGATGTGTATGAAAGTATAACAAGCCAGTCATGGTGTTGTGGGGAACAATTATTTTCTTCCAGCTATAATTTATTATTTATTATCTCCACATTTCTATAAGCCTCACATTTTTCAAGATGTGAAAACTTCCAGCTAATTGACTCAAATATTTAAAACACGATTACAGTCTATTTTCTGTTTGTTCTTTATAACTCACCCCTTCTGTATATGCTGATGGGAGGCCTGAAGACAAATCATTTTAAAGCATATATGTGCTTTTCTCTGAAGCAATCAATAAGAGCATTGTTCATAAAATTCAGATTTTATGTAGTTTGGTAATATGGGGAGCAAACAAAGTAGATAATTAGAGGCTTTCTTTAAACTAGTTAAAGCTGTTCTTGAGTCCACAATGTGGGGGTTGTGGAGCCCTCATGCATCACTCCATAGCTTCCCTTAGTATGTGTGTGGGGTATGGGGTGGGGAAAGTCAGGCTAGGGTCATAGTTATGTCTTCTGTGGGCCTTTCCTGCAAAAAATATTAAAAATTATATTTTACTATTGTGCATATAAAGGCAAATATAATCCAGATTGAATTCATTATTATGTATTCATTATTCTTATATTTGTTTTCTTCTGATCTTAAAATATATGAGAATTTAAACATTTTTGTGTGCCCCTAAAAGTTCCGTGGACACCAGGCACTGCATCTATTGTGCCTACAAACAAGGCACTTCTTTGGTTGAAGTTTATAGACTGTTTCTCAGGCATTTTTTGAGCATACACTATTTAGTGCGTACTGGATTGGTCCTGCAGTAGAGGGTTGGTGATAAAAAGAGGAATAAGACATGGAACCTAGCCTTACAGGTACCATATCAATGTCTATAGAAGTCCATGTTTGTGTATTAATAAATGTGTTTAAAGAGTATTATTTCTCATTGGGTTTATCCATTATGAGCAACAACGAATCCAAAAGCTGTTTCTCAAGGAGTTCTGCAGTTACATGTGTGAAAGATTTAGTTTTTGTTTGAACTTGCTTTTTCTCTACTATAGTAATTTGTATGTAAAATTGGATCTAGTTTTTTCAAAATTCTGCAACCAATTCAATGAAGTGCCAATTATTAGTGACCCATCAGTGACATGCTTAAGACAGGGCTGGCTTCCCAAAAATCTCTCTCCTAACTTTGGAGTTAGTACTGGCTACTGGGGTCTCTTCTACATTTTAGTAACTATTGATGTCCAGAGGGGAAAGGACATGGGAATTTTTTTTTTTTTTTGAGTGAGAAAGGAGGATCCCAGGACATCTGAATGAGACAAAGGGTGATGGTGGGGGTGGGGGGGTGGGGGGGATGAAAATTAGAGTGGAAGAGACAATGGTCTTACCCCTTGTGGCTAAAATATTTTACTTTTGCAAATGAAAAACAAACAATGCAAACACATTTCTAGGCTACTAGGCTACTAATGGGAAGTGCAGGGAGGTGAGCCGAAGCTTAAGCTTCACCAGCTTCATGGTAAGTCTGCTTCTAGGAGAAGTTTGAGGCCAGAGAGGTAACAGGGCGAATGTGTGGAGATCAAGCAGGGCCCAGAAGACCTTTGTAAAAACTCGCTCCTGTCTTGAAATGAAGCGTCATTGGACGTTCTGAGCAGAGAAAAGAGATGATTCTTGTGATAGGCAGAGTAATGCCTCCTTCCACCAAATCTCCATGTCCTAGCCCTTGCAACTTGTGAATATTTTACCTCACATGGGAAAAGGAACTTTGCAGATAGAATTAAGTTAAGCATCTCGAGATGGGAAGATTTACCTGGATTATCCAGATGGGCCCAATGTAATCACAAGGGTCCTTATAAGAGGAAGACAGGAGAGTCAGAGATGGTGATGTGACAGTGGAAGCAGAGGTCGGAGTGACGTGGCCATGAGCCAAGGAATGTGGCTAGCCTCTGGAAGCTGGAGAAGGAGGGGAACAGAGTCTCCCCTAGAACCTCCAGAAGGAACACAGTCCTGCTGAAACACCTTGATTTTAGCCCCTTAAAACCCCTTTTTGGACTTCTGACTTCCAGAATAATAACATAACACATTTACGTTGTTTGAAGCAACTAAGTTGGTGGTGATTTGCTAGAGCAGAAGTAGGAAATGAATACATGTAAAAAAATCACTTTGTTGCTCTACTGAAAACAGATCATAGAGATAAGGGCAGAAGCTGGGGGCCCCAAAGCGAGGCTATTGCAGCTGCTGCAGGGAGCGGTGAGGTGGCTTGGACCAGAGTGAGGGCAAAGGAGGTGAAAAGAGGGAAGATTTCCTTTTTTCCCCAAATTCTGTCTCTTTTATATCTCTTTTAAAACATGTATTATTTGAGTGCTTCATGAATACATACATAAAGCAAGGCTCCTATTTTTTCTTTTGGTGTTTTCATACTTGGTCCTGCTAGGAAGAACAGCTGAGGAGGAACTGGCAATGTCTTCTTGCAAAGTCCATATATTACCCTGTCACAGGTGGCAGACCACTTGTACCCACTTCCTTTAGTAAGTGACTGCAGCTCAGCTTGGATAAAGTGCTTGGTAGAACAACCTACCACATCCCACAGTGTGTATACAGCATAAGTTCCCTTCAGAGCCACCTGGGGCAAGGGGGGATGCCTTTTAACCACCGATTTGAACTTGACTTTCCTTTCCTCTGGTTTCCATGGCTCCCTCGGCCTTTCCTCTGCTTCCCTGCTGTGCTGGTATTTGTGGGCATGCCTACCCTTTGAAGGAGATCCCTGTCTTGTTTGTTTTTCCTTCTTTGCCTAGAATAGAACCTTGCTCAGAGGAGTTCAAGAAATATCTCTGGAATAAATAAATCACTTTGTCTTGGCTCCAGCAGATTTTATTTGCCACATGGATTCAGGGGTCCGAGACACAGAAGCCAATATGTACTGAAGAAACTTAACTTATAGCCCCAGGCATTTCAAAATGACAACCACAAGCTTTGAAAAAACAGTTTCCTGTGCAAACCCTGAGGTATCAAGCAGATGAGAGACTGCCTCAGGCTTCTTTCTCACGTGTCTGTCTTTTCCACCTGGTTTTTTTCCTCTCACTTTGTGACAGGTGGCTTGCTTTCCCTTGGATGGCTGGAATGTGTCTCATCATGGAAAATTAAATGTCCTCTAGCTTCTTCTAGGCTCTTGTGATCCTTAAGGTAGATCTTGTTTTTTTTTTCCCCCTCTCTTTTTGAATGGGGGTGCTGTAAAAAGCTAAAGCTATTTTTTATCTTGACAGAAAGCATTCTGATCTGGTCCTAGTCCATAGAAATGCATTTTTTCCTATAGATAGTTAAATTGTAAAAGAATGTAGACAAACAACAATCTAAAACAGTAAATTCTGAAGAGGGATTTGGGAGCGTGTTCTCAGCAAGGAGAGGGCAGATAGGTTTTCTAGGAAGGACTCCGTGGTGAAATAGAGAAGCCTAGAAGCAATGGAAGGTAAGAGGTCAGAGGGTCACAAGGTTAACTGGGAGGGGGCATGTGATTTCAATGACAATTTGGAGTATTGCATTCTATGAGGGAAGCCTCTTCTCTCTCTCCTTGACCTCTGGACACAGGCACACACCAGTTTACATTTCCTAGTCATCTCTGCACAGTATGACTGACCATCTCTTTATACAGGATTTCTTTCAAGCTTTTTTTACAAGGGAGGTAGTTTGAAGTTTGAATTCTGGTTCTACTGCATAATCTTGCTGAGTCTTACCTTCATTTGTAAAGTGGGCATCATAACAGCGTGTACCAGACAGGACTGTTTTGAGGAGGAAGGAAACAATGCATGTGAGACATTTCATATAGCACCTCGCTTGTAACAAATGCTCAATGAACATTAGTTCTTATTCTTACATAGTAAGTCTTAAATCTCCCATCGTGCATCTCTGCATAGGAAGTTACACGTCACGGGCTTATGTAAACATTTTATTGATTTTACTTGTAACTTGTGTAAAACAATTTGTGTGTTCTGGAAGAAATATAAATCAGTAAAAAATTTAACATATCTTTGAGAAACTATAGTAAGCCATGGAAAGAATAAAGCTCCCAATAAATCAAAATTTCCAAATATCTGGCCCTGATGAGCAAACTGGCTCACTCAAGAGGAAAACAAACCCAAGGCCCTTATTATTTGTATAAATCCCCTAACTCTGTTTCCAAGCCTTTTTTTTTTTTTTTTTTGGTGAGGACAAGGATAAAAAAATTGTGGAAAGATTTTTGTTTTGCCTTGGTTCTCTTTAGTTTGCTGCTTCAATGTCAGTATGTCCCATCAGCTGCAGGTCAGCACTGGGTTTCAATAGGAAACCCCACTTTGGGACACATATTTTTCACTTGTGTTCGAGTGTGCCCTTGGAGTTAAATCAGAAAGTCTTGGAGACTGGGGAACTCTTTACTTCAAAGCTCTGCCCTCTCATTGTTCTTTCCTCATGTCTTTAATGAATTGGTTTGGCTTTCAACCACACAGACCAGATTGTGAAGAATGAAAGAAAATTAAGAAAGAAATAAACTTAAGTTATTGATTTAGCTCAAGGGAATTTTTCTGAGATCTGACCCAACCCAGAAAACCACCACCACCAATAAAACCCAAACGACACTTCATGTGTGGACACTCTTCAGCTTTTGGCTCGGGACCAGCCTTGCTGAGGACATATCAGTGCATGCCATCAGGGTCTTCTACAGAGACCCCAAATTCTCCATGGTGTTTCATCGTTTCATGTTTGGAGGGATCCAAAGCCAATGGCCTGAAGGCTGTCTCCTGAACCACATTTGGCGAAGGACAAAATGCTCTGGTGTCCATTGAAGAAAGATAGCTGTGCTCGCTAACTAGGGACTCACAAGAGCTGTGATCACTCACAGGGCCAATAAAAGCCTCCCAAATCTTCCTCTTACCTTTGGCCCTGTTAATAGAGCTGCTGCATTCACTAACTAGTCTTAAATACTAAGGTATTATGAATTGTTCACAGACAAGCTAATCAAAAAAAGATGTAAATGACTTGTCTTCTCTTGCCTACTGGAAATGGAAGCTGGATAATATTTATTATGTTATGAGGGAAAAGAGCTCAGATTAGGAGTTGGGTGTTGCCTTAGAGGACTTGGAGTAGAATCAATAGGTGTTTGCCAATTTCTACCAAAAATATTCAGAAAATTATTTTGACTCTCTTGGGAAATAACAATATAAGAAACTTTAAGACTGACTCTCCAAGCTTGGGTGATTTTCTGTTTTCACTTCTTTTTTGCTATTTTTCTTTAAAACAGTTTTTCTGGTATTATTCTATTCACAAAGTGCTTTCTATACATTTTCTCACTTAATGATGGCAACCCAAAGTGGCATTATTTTACTTGGGAACCAGAGCTAAGGAGAGGCCATGAGTTTCCATATGCTTACATGGATAATTTGGTAGAAGAAGATTGTAGGCTTCTTGCTTCAAGATCAGACCTTGATTGTGTTTGCATGAATTGGCATCCAAGCCTCTTAAAATGGTAGGTGATTTGGACTTGGAGACAGGAGATGCAGGGGCCTCAGCCACCTTCCCAACACAGTGTTCAGAATTACAGTAAGAATGGCTAGGTGGTGCTCAGAGGACGGCCATGTAAGACTCTGGAGATGTCTGCCTCCAAGACTGGTAAGCACGACCATGCCAAGGTCTACCCAGTTGGTGTTGATACCTTTCCTGGAAAGAAATATGAAGGTATCTGCGCATCAACTCATGATACAGATGTTCTCAAGCTCAAAAGGAATGATTTCCAGCTGACAGGCATTCAGGATGGGTATCTATCATGGCTCCAGGACAGCAGGGGAAATGTGGGAGGGCCTTCTTCTGCCTGAGGGAGATCTCAGCAAGGAGGTTGCGGAGAGCAGATCCTGGTTACGGTGCAGAGAGGAGGTCCTGGTTACAGGGCATCTGCCATGACAGAGGAAGCAGCTGTTGCAATCAAGGCCGTGTTGAAATAACTGTCTCCCTGGGTGGTGGTGGTGGCAGCAGTGATCCCTAAGCCTGCAGAGGCCCCTTCTCCAGCCTGGCCTAGCTCTGGCCCTGCCTTTAGCTGGACTCCTACACAATTTAATATTTGAAGTTTTATTTTGGCTTCCCCCACCCCATTAATCTGTTGGGGAGCCCCTGTATTTCTCCACTGCTCCCCTGGTCAGGAGTGAGTGAGTCATGGCCTTGGCCCTGAAGTTGCCCTCTGATCTTTTCTCCTCAGAGCTATGGCTTGTGATTTAGATATTTTTTTTCCATCCTGGAATCAGAAAGCTGTGGATTCTGGCAAATGGTATTTGTGCCCTCCCTGCACACACCCCTGGTCTGGTCCCTTGTTCCCCAAGCACCAGTCCCACAAACTGGGGTCCAGCTCCCTCCCTATGTCTATGTCTGTCCCCGAATTTCTTTAGCAGGAGATGGGAGGGGAGGAGAGTGGAGGGGACCTACCCCTTCCTTAGACATCTGGGAGGGCCCTGCTCCCATGGGCCTCACCTTTTCCTGTGGGCTCTCTCCCCAGCACATTTGTTAAAATCAAACCTGAATAAAACTGCAAGTTTAATATGAAAGAGAAAAGGTCCAGGCCTCTTTTTCTTATATGAGGACTGTTTCATCACTCATTTTTAAAGGTCCAAAAAATCTTGCTAACAGGGAACAATATCTTGATTACAATTAAAAATTTCCAGCAGAGTAGTGTTATTTCCTTCCCACCTTTTCAATTTGTGTCTTAGTGACCCCATAACACTTTTGGATTTTCTAAATGCATGTCCTCCTTCCAAACAACAAGATAAGCGTATGTACAAATATCAGTGGATATGGTTTTATTGTGGCTCAACAAACCATTAGCTCTATTAAATAATTCTTTTGGGGAGGGAGGGCATAGGCTACATGTCATCAATCCTAAAATGAAGGTTACTCTTTTCAGTGAATGTTCCCCAGCATTTAACTGATTTATAAATGACCACTTCATAAAATAAATGAAGTGTCCTCATTTAGTTATCTTGGGTCATGCAACAGGAAGCACGTGGCTCAAAGATAAGCATCCTATGAGTGCTTCATCAATATTTTACTTTATTTGACTGAGTCAGACATCAAATTATATTGGTCTTTATGAGTTTTGGGGAATGAGGGTTATTTCCATCACCCTGCATGGAGTAGAACCTTGAAAGCTTAATTACCCATTTTCCTATATTCTGGAGCAGATTCAAAACAAGTGTCTAAGAATCTCTGTTAATGACTGTTCTTTTAGCTCATTGGAATGGTAAAGGATGGCTTCCTATCCAGGCACATGCATATCTCTCTTAGGCTCCTCAGCTATCATGAGAGAATTCTGACACTGTTGCCACCTTGATCTTTTGACTTGTGGGTCTGTGCTCAGCCATCTAGGTATTTTCCAGGAAGTTCAGCCTTAAGCTCACAGTCATTTGGTGTTCAGTGCAAGTGCAGTTGAGAGAAATAAAAATTAGGATGATTGCTCGAAGGACACACACTTCATTTATTTATCTAAATATTCTAAAATCTATTCCTGAGTGTAATCAGCTCAGCAGAGACTGAGTCCAGAAACTGTCACTGGGCCCTCTAAATTGTGTTTGGGATCATATTCCTAGGACTGTTACAAAACACAGCTCTAAAAAACTCCCTTTATGTTCTTTATATCAAACAATGTCTTTATGAGGATTTGTTAGAGGAATTATTGCTTGAGTCAAGAATGAATACATAATTGTACTTTTTCTGAGAAATTGGTTTATTTTTACTTTGCAGACTATGAAATAAAGGGCAATAGTTCTTCCCTTTTTCTATAGAATTTGTGGTAAATGGTCCACCTAAAACAGGTGTGTGGGTCATCATATCAGGTATTTTTATTCTCATTGTTGACTTTAGTTGATCATCATCCTTGTTTCTATATTTTCCTCCACTCTGCTTTATTTTTAAATCAGAGGGTGGGGGTGGGAGGGAGATAATAGGGGAAAGAAGGAAAAGGGTCATCAAGGAACATGTATAAAGGACCCAAGGACAAAGCCAAAGGGGGGAAGGATGGAGGGTGGGATGGGGGAAAGTGGTGGTGGGAAAATGGAGACAGCAATATTCGAACAACAATAAAAAATGATAAAAATATGTAAGTAAATGTAAAAAAATAAAATTAAAAATTTTTTCTCCTGTTATACATTCTTGAGTAGTTATTTTGGAGATGGTCTTATGTGTAAACACTCTTGCATGACTAAAAAGATTTTTATTGCCCCTTCACGCTTGTTTATTTGGCTGAGTATAGAATGCCAAATTCAAAAATATTTTCCCTTAAAACTGGAAGGCATCACTCCAGTGTCTTCTGTTATCCTTGTTGCAGATGAGAAATTTCATGGTCTGATTCTTGTGTCTCTGGGACTAACCAGTTTTTTTTTTCTGGAAGTTTTTAATGTTTTGCCTTTGTTTTTGGAGCTCAAAATGTTATGAAGATCTGCGGGTCCACCTTAATTCCTCTTGATGGCACTTTCACTTCGGAGAGTTGTGTTTTATTCTGGTACGGGAAAAGTTTCTTCCACTCATTTGAATGTCTCCTCTCATTCATTGTTTATGTTCCCTTCTAAGTTTTCTTTTCACATGTTCCTCCTTTTTGTCATTTTGGGATGTATATTAGGAGAGTTCTTCAAGATTGCTTTATAGCTTGTTTATTAAATATTTTAACTTCCAAAAACTCTTTCTTCTTCTCTGTGTCCTTTGTTCCTATCAGCTTGTTCTTGTTTTGTGGATGCCATGTCTTCCTGAATATCTTCAAGGTACTAGTTAGAATGAAAAAGAAAACAATCCCCTTTCCCCACTTGTTTTCATCATTATCTCTTCCCCCTGGATTCTTCTCCTTTGTGCTATTGGTTTGTCTCAGATTTCTACTGACTTATGGTTGCTGGCTTGTATGTACAGATGAAGGACTAGATGAATTAGTGCAGTTGCAAAGATCATCATCCCTCCCAGACCTCTCCTTTAAATAGGAGGGCCAGTGATGTAGCCAGTTCTCAGAGAGGTTTTTCTTCGTCTGTTCTGGCTGCTATGATAAAGTACCATAGACTTGCTGGCTTACAAACAACATACATTTATTTCTCATAGTTCTGGAGTCTGGAACGTCCACGAAGAAGGCATCAGCAGATTTGGTGGCGAGTGAGGGTCTGCTCCCTGTTCATAGATAGCTATCTTGCTGTGTTCTCATGTGATGAAACGGGCAAGGGAGCCTCTTTGATAGGAGCACTAATACCATTCATGAGGGCTTCGGCCTCATGACCTAAATACCTTCTGAAGTCACCCCAGTACCTCAGGGATTAAGTTTCAATATATGAGTTTGGGGAGGACATAAACATTTAGTCTATAGTACTGTGGGTGAGTCAGACAGTTTGGCAAATCCCATAGCTGTATCAGGAAGGCAGGCTTTACTAGGGTCTGGCTCTGTTGTGGCTGATGTAGAGGTTCAGAACTGCTTCTCTCTTAGGCCTGTACACCCAGCCTTGGTTTCCTCCTCAGGCATAGTGTGTCCTCTTTTTAGTGGGAAAGGGAGGAAGTGTATGGCCCAACTGGCTCAATTATTATTTAATTATTCTGGTGATGCTCCAAAAGTAAGGTGATCAGTTAATTTATCTTCCAAAGTAGGACACTTTTTTAAAAATTTTGAAGCAGTTCCTGTTTATTAACTGGCCAGATTACAAAAATGACCATGGTAGATACCTTAGTTCATCCTTCTAACAAGCCTGTTGATCTGGTCCTCCCTGTTACCAGCATTTCCACCTTCTACAGAATGAGTGGTCTTTTCCTTCATTCCACCTTATGAAAAAGATCATTTGAAGGGCCACAGGAAGTTGCTTCTTTGAAGCGTTTTCCAACAGTATAGATCTCATGAATCATATCCTCCACTTATGAGAATGAAAGGAAACCCTATTAATTATTTAAATAAGACAATAAGCATAAACTGGACTGTTAATCTCTCTATAGCACACTCTCAATCTTTGTGTTTATTGACTGAATTTGGAATTTTTCTGGGGTCTATTGGGAAGATCACTCTTCTGATGTTTTTCAGTGAGAACTGTTTGTATTTTTTTTCATCTTGATCTCACTTGATTTTGATTTTATTTTCTAGACTTTCTTTAAAATTTATGAAGCTCTACTAAACCCCACTCTTATTTTCTAGCACTATTTTGTTTCTGTTCTTTTTTTTTTTTTAAACAGACATTCTGTAATTTCAGTGGGACCTCATTATCCAAAACACCATTTTAGGCTTTGATATTTTTGCTCTTGGTTGGGAAATCAGGAAGAAAGGGGATGATGCTTTTATAGCCAGTGTTTGAATTGTTTCCTCCAGGGGATGGTTGGTTGAGAGGTTGTTTCCTGGTAGATACTGAATTTCAGAGTCCTACACGATAGGACCAAGCCCACTCAGGTGTCATGAGCTCTGGACATCAGTCCGATATTATTCTTACAAGCAGTTAGGTGACCTAGACTGGAAAACAGGAACAGTCATAGGAAACTAGCTTCCTTAGATGGGTAAGAAGGAAGCCATGTAGGTGGATGTCAAACAGACCAATACTCTTCAAATGGTAGAAATGCAACCATAATCAAAGACAGGATGTCATGTGTCAGGAGCAGTCCTTAGAGGTGCACTTCATGCTTGGAAGTTGAATCACAGGGGCTGTAGATGCATTTAGATTCCTCTTGGACTTTTGGGAAAATGTGGACAGTTCTTAAAATTCATGGTGCCTGACATAGAAGGGATGGGTATGACGATATGTTCCTTTCTTCTCCCCCCCCCATCTTCATCTCCCTCATCTTTCTTATCTCCCTTCTATTTTTAGCTCTTCTTATCTTTGCTCTCCTCTTGGTCTTCCTTCTCCCATCTCTAATATGTGCTTTCAAGTCACTTTCAACCCTCTAATCTTCTTTATCTCTGTGGTTGTATATACCTTCTCTAAAATTTAGACTCATACCCCTATCCCTATGCTTTGTGTCACCTGTCACTTATCCAAGTGGAGAACTGTGGGACTAAAGGACTCTCAGGTGAGACGGTTAAGTCACTTACCTTGAGAATCCAGCATTGACTTCTGGTGGTTACTTGGCTGATCCTCTTCCCACAGCTTTTATTATTCCATCATTTCCCTTTGGTCAACTTTGGATTCAGTAAACATGGAGCAAGAACTTGGTATCCTTACCACAAAAGTATGCTCAGCTGGTGTATCTGGGGCACTATCTTTTCTTGCCCTCTACAAATTTTAATTTATGCACTATTATAAACTTTGGGTTTATTATCCTTTTATTTTGTTATTTGTACCAGTGTTTACTTGCATTTACTTTCAGGTGATGTAGAGGTGTCCCTTGGTAGTAGTCACAAAAACCAGGACACCAGAGAAGAACATAGAAGGTGGTTTCTGGAAGATGCCAGTGATCTGGAGTGAGGCAGAGGGAGAGTGCAAAGATTGTATTCACTAGCCTTCATTCCCTGAGAGCCCCTCCATAGGTTCCTATAAGTGTGCCAAAGCAGAAGACTGTCCATCAGGCCAAAGCTGTGGACAAGCAAATAGGCCTCTTTCTCGCAAAGCCTGGAGGTGTGTTTCAATCTGCTCTCTGTTCAGGGTCCTGAAGATGGTAGTTTGCCAAGAAGTGAATTTCTGATTGTTATAGTTCCATGGGACTCAGGAACATGAGCTCCTCTGTCCTCTAGAGCCGGATGATCTTGGGGCATTGGGCATCCTCTGGGTGGCAGTGGCAAAAAACCAAGGTCATAGGAAATAAAAACTGGGGCACCAGACATGTGTAGAAACTCCCCTCCAGGAGATATTGGTATTCTGGAGTGTGGCAGAGGTCAGAATGTGAAGATAGTGCCCACTGGCTGGGGTGAAGCAGAGGGGAAGTACAAAGAAAAAAAAGGAAAGAGAAAGCTACTTCCAGCTGAGGATGGGTCTCTGGGTCTCCGACGATATGGAATTCTCTCAATGTCCAGGGTTGTTTACAAGTATCACATTTGGCTCCACAACCATAAGGTCAGTGACTTCACTGGCCTCTTCAATATGGTTTTGTTTGGCTATGTTATATTTTATGACGCTGTAGAAAAATAAAAAATAAAAATAAAAATTCCTTCCTAGAGTGATATTTCATTTTCAGAAGCTCCTCGGCTTTCAGGAACTACTGAAGCTAAGAGTAAGGGTCTTTGTGGAGCTGAAGGGATGTAGAAATTGGAGACATGTAGTGTTTTGCTTTATGGCTGGCATTCGAAAGACAATGGGAAACATTTCAGCTTTCCGTTTTGGGACTTTCCAATACATGTTTCAACATTTAGGTTGGAAAAAACCAATGCCCTTCAAATTTCAAAGGAAAGAATTTTTGCAACCTTGACGACAATCAAAGTAACCTAAGTGCTGTTATTTTAATGAGTTATATGATTCTTGGGGTTGAAAATTTAATTTCATACCTAATTTCTCTTTCTCTTTAGAAGTGGAACGGATAGTGAAGGCCAACGACCGTGAATATAATGAAAAGTTCCAGTACGCAGTGAGTAAATTACACAGTGCACACATGCTGGGGTAGGCCTTACCCCTTGAGGGCAGTAGGATTCATGTCTTCTAGAACTTGATGACTTCACTAAAAACTTTCTTTGTTGGCCCATTTTAATAGCAAGTCACCATATGTTTCCATAAGTACAGAATTTAGTAATATATACTCATTTCTATTCTGTACTAAGTGTGGTTGATATTCTTATTGCTATGGGAAGACACATTCAGGCTTAGTCCACTTTGCTGCCCGTTTGGGCACTGCAATACACAGGCATAATAGGAAAGTGGGTCTCCATGGTAGCACTTATTGATAGAAGTGATGGTGGTGGCTGATGGGTGATGAATGGCATTTCGGGATTTTCTTTGAGCAACTTAGGCTGAATGTGGAAAAGTATGTGTAGGAGAAAGTCCCCAGATCCTGAATTATTTTATTTACTAAATAAGTGGTGACAATGACTAATTTAAGTGTATACTTTAAGTTGTACTTAACTACTTTTTATTTTAAAAAAATGAGGGTTTTCTTTATTTCCACATGTATTTACTGAGTGTCTACTGAGTGACTGGAACTGTTCTAGAGACTCAGGATACATTGGGGAACAGCACCATGAATTATATCATGGGCCCTTACCAAGGTGTCCGCGTCTTTCTATGACTCAACCTAAGTTGCTACATAGAGTCTTTTATAAGCTTCAGGAAAGATAATTGGTAGAACTGATTCTGTAGGTGACGTGTGGCCTATCAGGCCTGCTACACAATTGAGTAGCAGCCCATTAATGAAAGAAAGTCTCAATTCAAAGAGGAGTTGATGACTATTAAGGCAAAGAAATGTGAGTGTCAGAGGTGATCTGTGACAGTGTCCATGCAAGCACTAGCCAGGGTAGAGAGAATTTTGGCCAATGGATTGTTTTTAGTATTTTGTTCCCATTGGTAGATCTTCCCCATAAATGGGGATGGATGCATTGGGTTAGTGTAGCTTAATACTAGTAAATTTCAACAGAGATAGCTAACAACTTCTCTCTTCTCATGTGGTGCTAATCACATAAACTGTGATTATAATTTAACGTTCAATGTAAGTTTCCTTACAGGGGGTCATTTCGCTGTTTCTGTGACAGATTTCTCATTGTAAAGTAATATAATGGCACTCTGATTTTATTCATCGATCTTCCAAGCTTGGTTAAAGTAAGTCTGCCTTTGAGAGAAGGAATTGCTCTCAGGAGGCAGATAAACATGCTTCTTAGCCTGAGAGAGGGAGGGACTATAATTTTTCATGGTGATTAATGGTACGCAGTACAACTTCCTGACATTTAGTCATTTAACCCTTCTGGCTATTATCAGAATTGGCTCCATGCCTTCCTATCCATTCTATAGCCAGTCCTTTAACGTAGAGAATAGCCCTTGAAAGTCTTGACCATTAAACCCTAAATCAGAGGCGCAGACACGTGTATATTTTAAGACCTTGGGGAAAAACAGTAATGAGTAATATACTATGGGGTAATTATGCATTTAAGTGCTTAGCTACATATACTTGTTTTCCAACATATAATAAGTGTTTTCATTCTGTGAGTAGCAGCTCTATAAGGGAAGTCATATTTTATCTGCATTTTGAAAGATGCTACAGTCTTTTCTACTTATAGTTATTTTTACTTAATTTATTAATATTTCAAACCTACAGGAAAGGATAGGAGATAATATGACACCCATGTGCCTACCACCCAGATTGAATAGATGTTAATAATTTGCCATGATTGCTTCAGATCTTTCTCTCTTTTAAAAGTAATAATGTGCCAATGATGCAGAGATGGTTTTCTCTTGAGTTTGCATGATACTGACAAAAGCACACAGATGTGTGGCTGTGGCTGTGTTTTCTGTTGGGTTTCCTGACAACAACAAGACAGTAGGAAAGTATTCTGCAGCTGCAGCAAATCAAACAAGGCAGCTCAGCCTCTGAATTAATACATACCAAAGAAAAAAGAAGAGCCATTATGGGCTGACAAAACCAAGAAGGTCAGCACGAGTTGAGAAGGGGGAGCTGCAGAGCAGAGAGGGGCAGGTCTAATGGCCACGGCAGTGGCTCACATGGGATAAACCAAGTCCTCCTGGAATGAACATGGGTCCCCACTCGAATCAGTTGGTGGTTTCTTGTTTTGGGAGCTCCCAACAGGATGGCGGGTCATACTGTGAGCTGTGAGGCCTCTTTCAGCCTCAGTCTATTTAGCTACACATTTGGGATAATAAAAGTACTTACTTCATTGAGTTATTGTAAGGATTGAAGTAGAATATGACACAATAACCCTATGAGCCAATATATGTAGAGATGGGATTTGAAGCTGTATCCATCTGACTTTAGGGCTTTTAAATCACTTCCTACAAGAAATTTTTTTTTAAAAGAGAGGCAGAATCCAGTGGCCTTCTGCTTATCTTTAAAGGTTATTACCCCAACTGGAAATGGATTTGAAGAGACCCTAACTGGTCTCAGGGAGAATTCTCATAATAACTGAAGAAGCAGTATTCCTACCTAAAGGCTGAAAGGGAAATGGAAATAAACTGAGACTTATATGAAAAAGATGAAAGGAGAAGTGGTGAAGGCCCCTGAAGTGCAGTGGAAAGAATGTTTGGGGAAAAGCTAGATCGTCATTTGAATCCTTTCCCTCTCTATTATTTGCTAACTTGTGATCACGATTTGCTTATTTCTCTGAGCATCAGTTATTTCAGATGTGAAATGAGAATTCTTCCTCATAAGATTATTTACTAAAAGATTAAATGAGATAATTTATATGAAATAATTGGTAATAGTAAGACTAGTTAATATATTAGATGCTTATTATGTGCCAGGTCCTGCTAAATATTTTATATGAATCTTTCTTTTAAACTTAACATGGCTGTGGGCAAATAGTCACAATAACTTTTAGATTCCCTATAAAGGACTGGCTTAAGTAAGATATTGGTGATAATAGTGTTAGGAAGATACTGAGAGATTGGCTGAGGTTGTAAACTTTTTGCAGAAGGTATCTTGTCAAAAATGAGCAAGTCTGTGATGCTGAAGGTGTGGAAGTTGCTGATAAGTTGTGAAGATGATGGTAGAGTACAGAAACAAATGCACCTCAAACAAGAAGACTAATAATGATTGTGGTAGTACAGACCACCTCCACCCCTTTCCCCACCAAATTAGCTGTATGGAAGTGATGATAATTCAAGGAGATACTTAGTGAAGCATTTGATGAGCTCAGGAAATTTTCCTGACGCTCTCAGTACATGATTAACAGTGATAATAATAACAATAAAGTTAGTGATGATGATAATATGAATAGCTTACACATGTATAGTGCTCATCATAGGAAAAGCATGGTTATAAGCACTCTACTATATTAAGCTTATTTAATCTCACAGCTCTATGAAAAGAGTACTTTTATTATCTCACTTTTATGTATGAAAACACTGAGGCACAGAGATCTCACTTCAGCGGCTTGCTCAAGGTCACACAGCTAGATCCTGGTTCCCATTCCTGTAGCTGTGAGTCCGGTTATGTACCAGATGATTTGCACATATTGTTGATCTTCCACAAAACAGAGAGATTAAGTGGAGCTTCATTTAGTAACTGAGGTCACATAGCTAAGAGGTGGTCAAGATGGAATTCTAATTCATATTGACTAGATTCCAAAGATTTTTTTCCTGTGATACTATGCTGTTCTTTTGGTCAATCCTGAAAAACAAACAAACAAATAACCACAAAAATATACAAGCAGGGGACAGTAATGGGAGGAAAATGGGGACAACTGTAATAGAACAACACAAAAAACCACACCCCCCAAAAATAAACAAATAAGTCTCCCAAATCTCTGCTCCTTCCCTGCAGGTAAAGTTTTCAAACTCTGGAGACAAAGGCAGATAAAAGTGATACCAAATTTTACAAATATGAGGCTAAGGATGACCTTAAATCTTACCCTTAACATTTGTAGATGAGCACTTTGGAGAAAAATTTATGCAAAGCTTGGATAAATGGTGTGATTTCCACAAGCACTAAGCTTGGCCAAGAAAATATTTCTCTTTGAAGGCTGAAGAATA
>VMDR010008367.1:0-36912 GCA_007922815.1 Macrotus californicus | reverse complement strand
CCTGCAGACGGACCGTTGTACAATGTATAGCGTAGATGGGTCAGTCGCGTATTTCAAGTGTTGATTTTTGAAACGAACAGGTTGACCTGGGCATGTGGGCCAGGTCTGGTCTCCACACGGAGTCTCTGCCCCTGAAATGGGTGGGGTGGCTGTGAAGCAGCTCCTGTGGGGGGCGGTGACTGGCTGGGCGGAAGGGGTGTGGGGCCCCTCCATGGGGGGCACGCTGTCCTGTGGCATGGAGAGAGGACCCACAAGAGGACTGTGCACGGAGGGCGAGGTCCCCGGGTGGCCAAGCGGTGAACGTTGAGCACAATGCACAGCTTCGCTTGTGACTCTGCGGGCGGATTGAACACCGTCTGTCCGAGCTCTTTCTGGTCTGTGGTTAAACCCTGTGACTTCCTGGAATTCCAGCCAACTGGAAAAACCATTTGCCAAGGCTTTCCAAGAATTGCAGTGGGGTGCTTCTGGATGCCCGTGAGCTTCTGATGGTTTCCTTACCCTTTGGGAGTTCTTATTTTAAGATCTTCCACGGCAAGCACAGAACCCAGTGTGACCTGGTTAAGTGAGAAGAGGAAATTGCGTATCATGAGGTGTCACATGTCACATGGCCGCAGGAGGAAGGGCCAGCAGCAGACACCAAGTGGCGTGGGGCCGGCAGTTTTTGCCAAGTGGCGGACCCACCTGCACGCAGCCCAAATCACTCGTGACCGTTTGCAGATTCCCGGGAAACAGACCTTGACGGGCTCAGGCCCGCGCCTCACTCTGGCCAGGGCAGAAACACGACATTCCCGTGCAGTAGCCCCTTGTGGGAGAAGGAAAACTCCTGGACCCTGGCTGAGCAGCTGCTGCTGGCGGCAGCCACGGTCTGTGTCCAGGAAGCTGACGGCGCGTGTGAAGTGTGAGGTGGTCCCTGCAGGGTGGTGTGGAGCAGGTGCCGGAGCTCTGGGCGAGGGGGGCTGAGGGGCCAGCGCCTTTCTGCCTGGGGCTGGGACGTAGGCTGAGGAGTGGCCAGAGTCTTCACTTGTGGGACTCACCGTCTGCCCAGGTTCTAGCCCTCAGGAGCCCTGTACAGAGCATTCAGAGCAGAGCTGACACCTGCAATTGCTCAGACATGGGGCTTCGGGTGAGACGCTGCTGGACAGCCTTAGGCTTACGGGCAAGGGGCACTTTGGTGTGCTTTTGGTAACCCACTGTGACCCCTGAAAGGCTTGGGCCACACAGGAGGGCTTGCACGTTTGTCCAAATGGCTTGTAGCTCTGTGTACAGTAGTAACATTTGCTTAAATGAAACAAAAAAATGCTATCTGCCTTGCCTAGGGGCTGGCATTGCTGAGACTGGAGACAGCTTGAGTATTCGTTGCCTTGCCTTTGGGCTAATGTCCCCACTGGGGACACAACCCTCATACGCTGGGGCTTGATACTAGTCATCCTCTAAATGCTCAGTGAAACCCAGTGTGCTGGTCACAGAGCAAGGCAGGGGCCAAATTATGAGCCACATTGTCCAAGGAGCAGAAACAGTAGTGGCAGCCGCTCAGAACCTGCCTGGCCCTTGCTGGCCATTGGTGAGCCAGAGCCGGGGCTGGCCCGCAGGAGCCCTGGGACCCCTCTCAGAGTCCCCGGTGGCCTTTCTTGAGCCCTCCCGCCCCTGCCCTCCCCAGCCCCAGGCGACCTCAGATTTGCTTTCTCTCACTGCGGATTCGTTTGCATTTCCAAGAAGGAAGATGGGAGTTGTACAGCCAGTGCCCTTTCCTGCGCAGGCCCTTTCTGTCCGCAGAGGCGCCCGAGGCCTCAGTGTGGTAGAGTATGTCGGTGCTGGTTCCTTTTTGTTGCTGGCTGTCTGACTCCACGCCTGGACCACATTTGTTTTTCTGTTCGGCCGTTGCTGGATGTTTGCTTGTTTCCGCTTGGGCTCTCACAGACAGAGCAGCTGCATGCATTCTTTCTTTTTTTAAAGATTTTTGAAATTTATTTTTAGACAGAAGGGAAGGGAGCGAGAAAGAGAGGGAGAGAAACATCACTCTGTGGTTGTCTCTCGCGCGCCCCACACTGGGGACCTGGCCCACAACCCAGGCACGTGTCCTGGTTGGAAATTGAACTGGCAACCTTTGGATTTGCAGGCCGGCGCTCAATCCACAGAGCCACACCAGCCAGGGCACATTCCTTTTATTTTTATTTTTAAATCCTTAACTGAGAAAATGTTTATAGATTTGGGAGAGAGAGGAAGTGGGGTGGGTTGGGGAGAGAGAGAGAGAGAAAGAGAGAGGGAGAGAGAGACACTGATCAGTTGCTTCTCACACACTCGAACCCACAACCTGTTGCTGCACGTGACAACGCTCCAGCGGACGGAGCTACCTGGCCGTGGCAGCTGTGAGCACTTTGGTACAAGTCTTTGCGGCACGCACACTTTCGTGAGTCTTGGCCGAGCACCTGCGTGCGGGATGGCTGGGTCATATGGTAGCGTGTGTGTTTAGCACTGAAAAAAACTGCCCTTTTCCCCCCGAAGAGGCTGCCATATGCTCCATCCCCTGCGGCTTGCGCGTGAGTTCCAGCCCCACGAGGTTCTCACCAACTCTCGGTCGGTCGGTCCTCTCCGTTTCAGCCGTGCTGACAGGTGTGTGGTCATGTCTTATTCTGGGTTTTCACCATGAACAGAGTGGTTTATGAATAGGTTTAAAGCATTCTGAATGAATACAGTTAACATTCCCATCAGTGAGGTAAGAGGACAATCACTTTTGACAGTAAAAAAATGGGGAGGGCACCTAGGGAAACAGGGAGGTAGAGAAAAAAACACCTAAAATTAAATTTATCCATGTGGAACTTAGATTTTTCAAGCATGACAAGCACTGATGGAAAACATCTGAAAGAAGCACCAACAGCAGCAGTCCAAGGGCAATTTCACCTTCAAACTCTGCCTGATGTCTTTGTTCATTCAATTCCAGGAGCAACCTGCTTAAGAAACGGCAGGTCTGTTTCCTATATAAAGATATCCAGCCCCGGCTGGTGAGACTCAGCGGACTGAGTTGCCGGCCTGTGAGCCAAAGGGTCACGGGTTTGACTCCTGGTCAGGGCCCGTGCCTGGGTTGCAGGTCAGATCCCCGGTAGGGGGTGCATGAGAGGCAACCACAGAGTGATGTCTCTCTCCCTCTCTTTCTCCTTCCCTTCCCCTCTCTAAAATAGATAAATAAAATCTAAAAAAAAAGATATGCCAAAGTATCCAGTCTCTCAGAACCTCTCTGAAGTTACCACATCCAAATAACAATGTATTTAAAACCAAATCCTCAATTGACTTATCATGCTATGTGGATTCTTCTGATGAACAAAACTGTGGTATGGTCTCAATGTGCCAGGTTAAATTAAAAATAACAACGAAGCAGTTCTTTATGCATTGCTCTCATGCATCTATTACACAAAATACACAAAACTATATTGTGAGCTCCGTTTTTCCAGGTATGGAGCGAAGTTCAGAACGGTACTTCCAGTGCACCTTACGGCACCATCTTTGTTACAACCTGAGTTTTTTAAACAAGTGTTGGGAGAAAGCTTAAAAAGCCATTCAGTGTCTTTCTTAATATTTACATTTTTCATTCTCTCAAAAATAAAAGAGATTTCAAATAGAAGACTTCATGATGATCCCTGCCCAAGAAGTTCCTAAATCCTAACTTTTCACGTTGCCCTTTTATTGTACGGTCCTTATTCCCGCGTGTTCTGTCCCCCACAGAGATGGAGAGTGGCTTGTCATCTTATTTCTCCCTTTGAGCCCTTTAGTAAAAGCCCCAATTAATAACTCAGGTCTATTCAACCATGTCAACAGCTGCTTTTTCCTCTCCAGATGCTTTTTCTCAGAGGTCCTCTTCCATAACCTGTTTCATCCCTCCATGTCTCTGCTCTCTCCGCGGAGTTCCAGAGCCAGCATCCCAGCTGGAGCTGAGTCGGCAGAAGGCGCTTGTTCTCTGGTGAGTGGTCACGACGCAGGAGAGCCCTGGCTTGCTGTCTGTCCGCCAGCTGGTCATCGTCACCACCACCCACAAACACAGGCGGGTGGGTGACTGCTGCTTTCAGGGTGACGGGAGCGTGCCTTCCCCAGGAAGTGTTTCCTGGGCCGCCTTGTTGATCTTTCTAGTCCTTGTTCATCGTTGCTGCTTATTTCCAACAAATGCTTTGGTCTTGCCCCACTGAGTCTTTTCTTTCCCCCAAAGCTATGGAAAAGCCCAGTTTTGATCAGTGAGAATTTATTCATTTCCATGATATTGCTCCTTGAGAAAAAGATACGGAGCATGCAGAGCCCAGGAGAGAGCCTGCCAGCGCCGTGTGTCTGCACGTCCCTGCCGGCCTGGGGGTCACTTCACTGTGCCATGCACATGTGTCTGCAGAGCCCAGTCCCCACTCAGTTCACTCCGACACATGTCAGCTTGGCCGGAATCAAAGGATCCCTCAGGCTATATACTTCGAGAACCCTTGTAATATTTCATTAATTTTCATTCTGTATTTTTAAATTTTCGAGGTAGGGATCCAAGCGTCCATAAGTTTCCACCTTGATCAACATGACCTAAATGTTGCATGACATTAACGCAAATAAAACGCTTCTCTTTGTACGTGCTGACTGCCACGCCCTGCTGGAGTGAATCTCCGAAAGGGAAGTTCCACACAGAAAACCAATAGGCTGTAGATGCAGAAGGACTTCTTTCCCATTTTCTAGGTGGTGTTTTAGTGACTTCCAGTCCATTTAAAACCCAGGAGCGATTCTTCAGAGCGAAGTCCCTGTTGAAGTGTGATCGGCTTCAGAACTTTGGGAGAAGCTCTGATGGCTGACACATAAACACTGTCAGTGATCGCTGACCCACAGCCCTCCACCCCCCATCCGGATCCCTGTGAACCTGTCAATCATCCCCCAGGTACACATCCCAGTGCCCTGCCCCTGAAGTCCTGCGGCCACCACTGGGTCTCAGAGAGTCCTGCATGGGCTCTCCTGCTTCAGGATTTGGGCATTTATTTCACAGTAGAAAAGTCTGGATCAGGGCGTTTCTGTTCTGGTCGTAGAAGCTGCACTTGGTTACGTCCAGTGGAAAGATGCGAGCGCACAGCTCAAGGTGGTCCTTCCAGTCCCCTGTGGGGACAGGTCTCTCCAGCCCTTCCCCGTGTCTCTTGCGGACGTCCCACAGAGACCGCCCCTCAGGGGCTGGTCCACGTGGCCGTCACTGCAGGCCGCAACGCGGGCCTCCACACGGTGCCTGCATGTCTCAGAGTTTTCTGATCACGAGGGGGAGTGTTCTGAACACAGCTTCCCGACAAAACGTGGGTCTTTAGGAGGGAATTGAGGTCAGACGAGGTCCTTAGGGTGGATCCCTAACCCAGATGCCAAGACGGGATCATCAGATGTGTGGTCTTCCAGGAAGATCAACCTCTCCCTCTCTCTCTCTCTCTCTCTCCCTGGCCTTGAGCACAAGGCAGGACCACGTGAGCGCACAGGCAGGTGGCAGCTGCCTACCAGCTAAGACAGAGGCCTCAGCGTGAACTCCGTCTCGCCACTGCCTCAGAGCTCCCAGCCTACGGAGTGGTGAGGAGCAAACACCTGCTGTCCGCTCCATGGCGGGCTGCCACAGCCGCCCGAGCTGCCTCGACCCCGGAGCGCTAAAAAGTGGTGCTCACCTAAGTGCGACCGAGCCTGGTCACGGCGGCCACAAGGCAGAGACAGCCCGAGCGCCCACCGACAGTGAGAGGATAAGCAGACTGTTGTGTTTAAATGCACTGGACCGTCATTCAGCCATAAAAAGGAGTGAGGTACATGACACATGGGTGTATCTAGAAGGCATCATGCTAAGTGACAGACACGAAAGGTGAGCTGTGGTATTATTCCATTTTTATGCAATGTCCACAAGAGAGAAATTCAGAGTCAGAATGCAGATACGAGTCTGCCAGGGGCTGAAGGCAGAAACCGTTTAATGAGCAAAGAAAGGGTTTCCTTTCAATGATGGAAATGTGTTTTATTTATTTTTTACAATTTATAGAGAGGGGAAAGGAGGGGAAAAAACATTGATATGTGATCGATGCCAACAGTTGCCTTTTGCGCACCCCGTACTGTGGACTTTGCCTGCAGCCCGGGCATGTGCCCCGACCGGGAATCAAACTGGCGACCTTTCAGGCCAGTTTGCAGGCCCGCACTCAACCCACTGAGCCACACCAGCCAGGGGTGACAACAGTTTAGAACTGGAGGTAATAACCGTATATATGGCACCATATTGGTTACTTTAAAATGGTTAATTTTGTTACATAAATTCCACTTCCGAAGAGTTCAGGGGTGGCGTCCCTTGTGAGGGTCAGGGCAGGATGAAGTTGAGGAAGCAGGTGAGTCCGGGCAGCGTCAGGTGGTGGCTGTGGCTGGCATCCTGCCCAGCACTCGCCCCTGGTTGCTCCGTGCTGAGACGGCTCATAGCCACCTGTCCCGTCCGCCCGGGGAGGTGCGTCAGCAGGAACTGCCTTCTCAGGCCCTGCCTCCAGGGGTCCTGAAGCGAGATGGTTCTGTGACTCCGACACAGACCGCGGATGGTAGGGTGTTTGCGTTAGACCTCAATGAGGCCGTTATATTAAACAGTACCTGTTATTTACAGTAACCCTGGGTGGGTTTTTTTGTGCGTGTGGTTTTTAAAAGCCCACGTCAATAGGGTAACACATTCTTGAGAATCCCTGGTCAGGTTTAATCTCTTGAACTGAAATTGGAAGGACCATAACTTAAAGGGGAAAAGTCTGTTCTCCCAAAAGTCATTCTTTCAAACCCTCTGACTGGCAGTGACATGGTCTCTGTTCCAGCAAATCGGGAGCCGACCTGGGCGACCCTGGACACCACCTCCCGCCCTCCCTCATGTGGTTGAGGAGGTTCTTTTGTGTGTTTGCCCAGTGACATCAGACTCACAAGACACACACGTGTGCTCAGCGTTTACGTAACCCAACCTTTACTGTGAACGAGAAGACAGAAAACAGACACACACAACGGGAGTGACACACAGAATGACCAGTGAAACCCACGAGTGAGCCGCAGGCGGTGGGGAGGTGTGGACGGGGCAAGCAGGGCCTCTTGCAGCGCCTGCCCTGGTGCTCAGGCTCCGCGCCTCACCCGAGGTGGGATTTTCAGCGACGCTCTCCTCTCAGGGTCTCTCATGCAAACGGCACGGCACGCCCTGCGGAGGCGGCTCTGACCCTCGGTGTTTACCAGCAGCGACGTTTGTGCATCAAGTACGGCACACCTGTCACTGGTCACTGGATTTTGATGGCACACCTGTGCCTGTGACCTTGGCTGGGCACCGATGTTCTGGCAATACCTAGAAGGGCTCCTGAAACACCTGTGGCATGAACAGCTCTCTGCTCAAAACCAGTCTTTAGAAAGGTTGGCTGGGAAACAGGAAGTGAAAAGGATGGAGCCCCGACTTTCTGCAGGGATGGGAATGGGCAGTCAGGGTTAGAAGTCACGCCCTCTGTGGACATGCAACAAACAGGCCCTGAGGTCAGTTCTGGGAGACAAAACAGCGACCTAAGTTTCCTTTTACCTGAGACACACACCAAGCATGCTCTCTGAGCCCCTCGCGATTGACCCTGGCGGGAGGGGCCGGTCCCTCATTCTGTCTCAGGGCCTGGGGCGGCTCTTCCCTGTGTCAACGGTGCTTGCTGGGGCTGGCCCCTCCCGGCCTGAAGTACAGGAGGGGCCCACGGTGGAAGGGTCGGTGTCCCGGGCAGGCTGGAGGGCTGCCAGAGGACAGGTGGGGCCTCCTTCTGGGACTCAGGACGGGGCTGGGCTCTGGGGGCGGCCATGCTGCTCCTCCTCTGGCTCCAAATCAAAGTTCTGTGGACCAGGCTGCGGGTGAGGCCTGGCCCTGGCCCTGCCCGCCTGCAGTGACCCTCCCGGGGTGGGGCATACCCGACAGGTGCTGTCTGCCAGAGCCGCTGTACTGGCTTGTGTTCCACACCCTCCGACAAGGAGTCACTTCTGGGTCCCACCCGACACTGGGCCTGACCTACCTCAAGCTCCTGCAGAACCTCATCCATGAAGTCCCGGGAATTCTGTTTGTAAGACACAGCCAATCGAATTGCATCGTTGAAGAGCTGGGGGAGGTGGGGGAGGAAGGAAACCTGGGCTCTGCCTGCCTCGGACCCACTGGCACTGCCCTAAGTCCACACAACACCGCACCCCTCAGTGCACCTGCTTCCCATCACCCGGCCTCCACGCGTGGTCCGTGGGCCCACCAGCCCCTCTGTCAATAGTTACAAGGACTGTGCCTGTCACAGGCCCAGTCACCACCCCAGGACCTCGCCGCCTGCAGTCAGCCCGGCCCTGCTCCGTGTGTCCCGGCCTCACTGAGCTGCCTCTGCCATCTGTCCTTACCTTCACGACATTGGTGCCGTCCGCAGCGGAGACAAAGTACAGGGGCAAGGAGAACTTCCTGGCAAAGCTGAAGCTCTTTTGGGTCATCTTTATGTCCGCTGCAGAGAGGGGTAGGACACCAGTCATCAAGGGAAAGAGAGGGGCTGACACACTGGGTCACAGGGCCCCTTTCCAGAGAGTGGGGTCTTTACTGGGAGGGAGGTGACAGCATGTGACCGAGGGTGTGTCTCAGGCCCCCGGGAACCGCGGACACCAGAGGCAGGGAGGGCCCCACCGTCGATTTTATTGGCCACCAGGACACACGGGATCTCCGGCCTGAACTCCCGAAGCTCCGCGTACCAGGTGCCCAGGTTCCTGTAGGTGACCTTCCTCTGCACGTCAAACACCTGCAGTGAGCAGAGGCAGGCAGCTCAGAGGAGTCAAGGTCCCCGCACCCTGCCCAGGTGACTTGCCCCCACGGAGGCGGGTGTGGGAGCCCAGGCTGGGCGCTGTTCTGAGGGGCAGCACCTGTGCCCGCCTCCTTGAGGACGCTGCCCGGGACCTGCAGTCCCAGGAGCGCTTTCAAAGTCTTCACTTTTCCTTCTCACCTGGTCACCCAACTTTATTCACCTATTTTAACAAGTTGTATCATCTCACTAACCAGTAGTCTGTTACAAATTGTAGACTTTCTCCTTAGTCTGTTTTCATTGCTTAAACTGTTTTAAAGTTCCTTTGTAATAATTTTAAGTATCTCCAGAATTTTCCTTTAGTTACTATTATTTACTTTTAAATTCTAAGCTTTTGTTTAACCTTCTGTTCAGCTTGTATTTTAAACTTTTAATTTTTAAAAAAGATTTTATTATTTTTTTACACAGAAGGGAAGAGGGATAGAAACATCAATGTGTGGTTGCCTCTCTAGTGCCCCCTACTGGGGACCTGGCCTGCAAGCCAGGCATGTGCCCTGACTGGGAATCGAACTGGCGACCCTCTGGTTCGCAGCCCGCGCTCAATCCATTGAGCTACACCAGCCAGGGCTATATTTTAAACTTTTTAAAAGTAATTTTTTATTTTACAACTTTGTAGCTTATAATTTTATTAACTTGTTGAAACTTGCAGTTTTTACCTGTTTTAAAATGTCCAGAGCCCCAGCACCTTGAATTGCTACCGCAGGGACCCCTGAAGCCCCTCCCAGCGGCTCCTCAAGGCCCGCTGCCTGCTCTGGAATCGACTGAGAGGCGCAGACCACCCTGCTCAACAGTGCGCTGCCACCTGCTGTCACTTCTAGATCACCCAGCCCTCTGTGGGAGTAGGTGGCCGGCAGCAGCCAGCACATCTGGGGCTGAACGAGGGTCACTTGGCAGTCTCCTCCACGGTCCCCCTAGTCCAGTGCCAACAAATGACCAGGTGGTCTTGAACTCCCGATAGACTTCTTATAAAGCATTCTTGTAATGAAACTTCTGCAGTCTGCTCTGCACCAGGCTGCCTCCTGTGACCACTACCCAACAGCTACCCTGTGCCCAGGCCTGGTGTCTAGAGCCCCTTCTGTTTATGGTGAGCACCGGGGATCATTCCCGTCACAGTTTCAGAGGGAGGGTGGAACCCCAGCTCCCTCTGGGGCTATCAGAGTCCCTCTCATGTGGTCATCGGAGGCAGGTCCCATGCAGCAGGCTGGGGCACCCCCGGCCTCAGAAGAGGGTTCAAGTGGAGCCCCTGGAGATGCGTCAGAGGCAGGAGGGGGTCACTGCCTGAGGGAAGGGAGTGAGCCCAAAGCACCGAAGGCCAGCACAGAAATGACCCTGGATGGCTGGGACCTGCCCCAGCTCTCATATCCCTGATGCTGTGACTTCTGGCATGACACTGCCCTCACTGCCTCACCCTGTCACCCTCTTTGGTTTTGTCCCCTTAAAAGGACTAGTTAAAATTTTGGAAGATTTCAAGGGCTTTTGTGCCTAAGGGATAGCAGGGCCTGAGAACAGAGCCCGGGAGTTCAGGGGCAGGCCCTAAAGGACACAGGTTGACAGGAATCTTCTCCCCTGTCCTGGCTCTTCCCACGGCTGAGTCATGTCCTGTTGTGACACTGTTCCCTGGCTGCAGGTGCCCTGCGGAATGCTGTGTTCCAGACAGAAAGTGAAGGCTGGGAGGGAGAGTCCTCTCAGCCCCAGCGTCTGCCCCTAGTGAGAGCACCAGGTGGCGGTCACGGGAGGCCTTGGGAGCCCCCTGCGCACTGCTGGGCCCCGTCCCCCCAGCCCTGAGGCCAGACTTGCCCTGAGCCTCTGCCTGCCTCCCAGCTGGGCTCGTACCATGATGCAGGCGTGGGCCTTGTGGTAGTAGGAGGCGTGCATGCTCTGGAACCGCTCCTGGCCTGCCGTGTCCCAAAAGTCTGCAACATGAACACAGCTCTGACCGCCTGACGGGCGCTGGAGGGCAGAGATGCCATGTGTCTCCATGCAGGTCTCTGTGCAAAGGCACAGGGACATGGGGACCCCACAGCAAGCCGGTGCGTGTTGTTGGGACCTGGGCAGCCTGCGTGTCCCCGTGAGGCCTGCGCACAGCTGTATGCATGCGGGCGGGCGAGAGGAGGCATGGGCCAGGAGGACCGAGAACGCAGACAGGAAGCCCAAGAGGGAGAAGACAGGCACCCCCCGCCCCCGCTCCATCCCACAAAATGCAGGGCCCTCCAAGGCCAAAACCAGGCCAACGTCCCGGTGGGGAGACTGTAGATGGTGGCCATGGCCAAGTGGGATGCGAGGCCCGGCCAGGGGCTGGGTTGTCACCTCACCGACAGCCGGAACCCTTTGGGGAAGATGATGCTGAGACCACGCTGTTCTTTCTGCACACTGGTTAGCTCAGAGCCCCAGGCCAGAGCACAGGAGCGAGACCCGTGCTGCCTCCCCCGCCAGGCCTGCATCCTCAGGCCCTCGGTATCCTCCCTTCCACCCCCGCCTCGCCTGAGCATTGGAGGAACCGGCCTTGCTGCTCACCCACAAGCACTGTCCTGCCGTCCACCGTGGCCGTGTGCTTGTACAGGGTCAGGGCGTAGGTGGACAGCTGCTGAGGCTGACTGCCACCAGGTTAAGGAAGGAGTGAGGATGCACAAGGGAGGGAAGGAAGGGGGAGCACAGGGTGTGATGGAACGGGCCCTCTCTCTCCTTTTTGGCATTGTTTAGATTTTAAACTGAATGGGTGCTGGGACAGGGGATTGGCCTCAGGTGTTGCTGGCACCGGCTCCATGGAAGGCGAGGGGCGGGAGCAGCTGGCAGTGTGCCCAGCCACCTAGGTCCGGGAGATCCTGGAACAGAATTTCACAGACTGGCTGCTGTAAACGCCATCACATGGTTGGAAATGGCAACTTGAGGAAGATGGGTGCTCCGGGAAGACAGCTTGCACGGGCAGCAGAGGACCGGCTGAGACCTGTCGTTTGCCTGTGTGTGAACCCAAGAGAACACCAGGACAACCCCACCTGACGCTGCCAGATGCTGGGTGGTGGACCCCGCGAAGCTGGGACACGTAGGTGGGTGGAGGGGAGACCTGATGGGAGGTGCGGCAGGACTGTCTGGGGCTCTCAGGGGCTCACCTGGGCAGCTTGGGAAACCACCCCCGTGCCAGGCAGGTCTCCCTCCAAACCCGCAGCGCGAGACTATGCATGGGGAGAGGGTAGCTGGCAGCTCCTATTTCATGAAGCTCATTCCCTCCAGAGAATTTCTCAGTACTAGGGAGCCCAAGCTCTGAGGTCAGAGAGGTTAAGTGATCTGCCCACAAAGCCAGGTGTTTGACCAGCATGACTGCCGTTCCTGTACCCTCCTGATGTGAAGCAAAGCCAAGGGTGAGTGAGCACCGAACATGCAGCATCACGTATGTGTGGCAGCACGTGGGCTGGGGAGAAGCCGGCGGGATGAAGCCTGTGCATGGTCCCACCCGTCCCCGGACCCGAGGGCACGGGGTGGGCTGTGCGTGGGCTGGCTGGAGGGTGGGGAAGGCGCAGGAGGGGAGCATGTCAGTCCTTGAAGGATACAATCCATCCATGAGAAACCTCTCCATAAGTCTGTAAGGAGACCGTGCAGGGTGGTCAGGAGCCCAGGTCCCCCAGCTGATGTTCCCTGTGCCCCCATTTGTTCCACAGTCACACAGAACCCCCCTTCCTGACCACCCTGAAGGTCCCCCACAGCCTGTCACCAGCACCAGCCAAAAAAATAAAGGCCCATTGTCTGAGCTCTGCTGTGAGTCAGCACCGGAGACCGTGGGAGCCGTGGTGAACTCCAGTTTGTGCGACCAGCTGACCCTGATCCTGCCCCTGAACGAGTGAGTCTGTGCCATTGGGCCCTTCCCCACACCTGAGCCTGGGGCTCGCCATGACCAATTCTCAGCACACAGCTCACTGCTATGGGCGTGAGCACCGCCGGGCGGGGCCGAGGTCCGCGCTCCCCACCTCTGTACACTGTGGGCACCACAGCCACCTTGCTCTGCACGTGGGTCACCGAGGCAGGGAGACTGTGCCCCTGGCCTGAAAGCTGATCCCCAGCATTGTGCGGGTCTTCCTGGGCTGGGGTCAGGTATCACCTGAGCACTGTGACCTTAACCAGCACCAAGCTCACTGTCACCGTGTGCTTGATCACCACCCTGCAGGGGACACCCACTAAAACAGCAGCCTATCCCTTGCCGGCTCTGTCTCTCAGACAGAGGGGAGTGCTCATGAAAGCAGGATTTGAATGATTCATGCATTACTGCATCCCAGGGCCTAAGTCAAAAACGTGTGGACTACGACCACCATCCAAACACCATAGAAAAACCGGCAGCCATGCCTCCACCCCCACGAGCAATGGCTGAGTGAGGGGCCTAGACTTCCACACTTTGAGACTGTGACGAGGCTCCAAACCACGGCCCCAAGCCGGTGGGTGTCCAACAAGGCCAAGCAGGGAGCAGGCTCCCCCTGCCCCATGGCATCAGCTGAGACCACAGCGGTCAGAGGTGGTGGGCATGTGCGGTGCGGCCTCTCGGTGAAATAACATGATATTCAGAAAGTCCAAGTTCCAGCAGAAAACCATTCCTCATACCAAGAACCAGGAAACCCTCCAGCAGGATGCAACATCCCGGCTGGTGTGGCTCAGTGGACTGAGCACTGGCCTGCAAACTGAAAGGTTGCTGGTTCAGTTCCCAGTCAAGGCACAGGCCTGGGTTGCAGGCCAGGTCCCCAGCTGGGGGCGTGCAAGAGGCGACCCATGGATGTTCCTCTCACACATCGACGTTGCTCTCCTCTTTGTCCCTCCCTTCCCCTCTCTCTAAAAATTAAAAAAAAAAAAGGCAAAATGACAACCCACAGGTGCCACCACTGTGTGGATCCAGATGTTAGTCATCTGGCAAGGCCACCGAAGCAGCTTCATAAAAGCGCACCACTGGGTAAGGGCAGAGTGCGGGAGGGAAATGGAGAGATACAACACGTCTTCAATGGACTACTTTTCTGCACAGAAATAGAAGTCATAAGTAAGGACCTAACGATATGAAGAATCAACGTCGTTAAAATGTCCACATTGCCCAGAGCAATCCACAGATTCAATGCAACTCCAACGAAAACACCACTGGCATTTTTCACAGAGCGAGGACAAATAACCCGACAACTTACATGGAGCCACAGAGACCCCGAATAGCCACGGCAGTCTTGAGAAAGAACAAAGCAGGAGGCATCACATCACGCTCCTGACATCAAACTGTACCACAAGGCCACTGGAATCGAAACAGCCTGGCACCGGCATAAAACAGACACACAGACCGCGGAGCAGAACAGAGAGCCCAGGAATAAACCCTCGCCTGTGTGGCCAGTGACAACGGAGGAAGAACACACAACGGGGCAGAGACAGTTTCTTCAATGACTGGTGTTGGGAAAGCTGGACAGACACACACACACAAATGAAAGTAGGCCACTTTCTTACTCCATGTACAAAAACAAGCTAAAAATGGATACAAAAACTTACATGTAAAACCTAAAACCACGAAGCTCCTGCAAGAAAACATAGGCAATGAACTCTCTGACACTGTTCTTCATAATTTTTTTTTTTTTTTGGATGTCTCCTTGGGCAAGGGCAGCAAAGGGAAAAACAAATGGGACCACATCAGACTAAACCAGGGCTGCACTGGGTGCTGGGGGCGAAGACACCCCCATGAAGACGGCCTGAAACCAGCAAAGCCTTAAGCAGGGGTGTCCAATCCACAGCCTGCACGTGGCCCAGAGTAGCTGAGTGCGGCCCAACACACAATCGTAAATTTACTTGAAACATTATGAGATTTTTTTTTTGTGATTACGTGTCACCATGTATTTAACGTGTGGCCCAGAGACGCCCAAAGTTTGGACACTCCTGCCTTAGAGAATCATTCACAGCTACTTGAGTCCAAGGACATGTCAGTGAAAGATGAAGGCGGAAACCTATGTGGTTCTGGAGCCCCTGGGAGGTCAGACCGCACCCGACACCGAAGGCGGCAGGTCCACTCTCACCCTTTGAGGCAGAAATGGACGTTGCCCCCGCTGGGTGAGTACCAGCACCAGCCTCCGTCCAGTCTCCACCTGTGGGCTCCACCCCTGTGCACGTGGGCACCAGCATCAGTTACGAGAATAACCCACCCTTCACGCTGAGTGGTCAGTTCCCTTTTTAATGACTTTCCTTGGTCTCAGTGAGGTCCTCTAGGAAAAGGCATTTTTACCACCTGTGCTCAGTCTGTCACTGGTTGTGCTGGTCACACCGGTCACACGTTCCTCTAGGCTTTCCCACGGCCTCCACCTTCGGTCTCTCAGTTCACAACCACTTACAGGTCTCGGCTCCCCACCCCAGATGGCTGTGCCAGGGCCCAGTCTGGTGCCGTCTGGGTCCCCTACTCTCCCATAACTTCCCCAGGGCACACCTGGGCTCCCTCAGGGATTACACTCATGGCTCCCACAGAAGCCGGGCTCCTCTGCCCTCAAGGGCTTTCCCAATGGCCCAGACCCACTGTGGGACTGGTCCTCCTCTCCCAGTCTCCCAACGTACTTGGACTTGCCCACAGCACTGTCCCCCAGGCAGATGATCTTCACGCTGTCCTCCGCATCATATTTCTCCTGGTCCAGCTCACAGGGTTTGGTCGTGTCCCCCGCCATCTGCTCTTGGGTCAGCTCTGGGGAGAGGGCTTTTGTCTGTATGGACAGGGAAGAGAAGAGTGGCTCAAGGACACACTCACATCCTTCTCTCGTCACTGCCACGGGGCTGCCACCTGCTGAACCGCAGGCAGTAATCTCGCGCCCAGCACGATCGTCCGGGGCAGTCTACTCTGTCGTCTCCTTCCTCTAGCCGCACTCAGTGTCATGGTGCCCACTGCCCCAGGGACAGGCAGTACAAGCCTCACAACGCAAGGCTTCTCACTTGTGAAACGGATACACGACAGTGGCCGTGTCGTGTGACCGGTGTGACACACTGTGCGGCAAAGACACAGAGCTCTGGAAGCTTGAACTGTCCCCGCTGAATGACAATGACAGCCCCCGCCCCCCACCCGCCCCTGTCCAAAGAACCTACCCCGTCCTCCGGATCCTGCCTCCTGCCCCGCACCCGGACAAGGGCGTTCTCACACCCATTTCTGCGGCTTCTCAACCTCTACTAGTTTCAAGTGCTGTCCGAATGCCGAGGCCAAACTGGTCCCCCACCACGATGCTTCCCTGGGGCCGAACTCGGATGCACAACTGCCGACCAGAGCTGCGCTGGGCCTGCGCCGGAGGCACACCCCCCGCGTGAAACAGACCCCGGATCCCGCGCGCGGACACCCGAGCAACAGCCCGTCTCCTCACTCCACCGTCCCTCTGCGAACGTCGCCGCGCCCGGGCCGCCTCCGACGCGGTGCTGGCACCACTCGTGCGTGGTCGGGGACCTGAGACCCGGCGGCGGCAGCGTCCTTGAGGCAGCGCCCGCGACCTGGGCGCGCACCGGCCGCGTCTCCGCGACGGCGCCCCGCTGGACTCCCGCCTGCACTCAGCTTCGGCCGGCGAACCCGGGGCGACCCTGGCCTCGCCTCCCGCAGCCCCCTGGCAGCCAAACTCGGCGCGAGGCTCGAACACCGGCAGCGGTCGCTCGCTGCTCCCCGACCCACTGGCACCTCTCCCTCAACAGACCCTTGGGGGCAGCGACCAAATCTGCGCACCACCGCCCGTCCGCCGCCCTCGGTCCCGTCACCGCAGTGCCCGCGTCCTCTCCGGCGGAGCTGCGCGCCGCGACCACCCCCGGGCCCCGCACCTGCTGGGACGCCGCAGTCAGCGGGCACTGAGGGGCTCACGCAGCAACACTCCGCTTCCGGCCCGGCCGCGTCGCCGCAGCTGCTACGCAACCGCGCAAGGACCCCGACGCGGGCTGCCCTGGCGAAGGCCTGAAGGACCCCGCGAGGCGAGGCTGGCTGGCACGGTGCCGGCAGGAGGACAGCGGGGAGGACCCCGGGGCCCGGCGGCCTGGGGCTCCGAGAGGCGGGAAGCGAGCGGTGAGGGAGGCGGGCCGGGGCCGAGTCAGGGCTCCCACGCCGCAGGCCTCGTGGGGTGGCGGGACAGCGAACCTCAGAGGTAGGGGGCGGGACCCGAGCTCAGGGCGCTGGACCGCAGGTGAGGGGGCACAAGACTGGCGATTTCTAAAGTTTGCAGTTCTCTGATGAGATGAATTTGAACTAATCTCTGAACCTGTCGACGTTTGTTATTACCAAGAATCGAGACAGCCACGACCCAGCCAGGATCAGCAGGGGACCTGGCGCCCCCTCGGCTCAGTCCGCGGCGCACCTCTGGCCCAGGTGCGCGGAGCAGGTGAGTGCCAGGCCAGCCGTGCTCCCAGCGCCGAGGCTCCGGCCGAGAGCAGGGCAGAGCTGCCCGCTGCCCTGCCGGGGTTGAGCGCCCAGTGGGGCGGACAGGTGCAGATCAGATCCTGCACAAATACGTTCCAGAGGGGGAAAGAGTATCTGAAGAGATAATAATGAGATTTCCACCCAAAAGACATGCAAACTCTATGATCCCAAGCAGAAAAAGGACAGCACACTTACACAAACCATAATAAATGTGTTCAACTCCCAAACAAATGAGAAGATGTTAAAAACAGCAAAAGATGAAGATAATTATTAAACGAGCCGAACTAACGTGGGCAGCCGCCTCGCTGGTGTCAACAGCGGAGGATGGACACCAGGGGGCGCCGTCTCCGAGACGCTGAGACGCTGTGAACGCGGGATCCGCGGGGCGGCGCCCGGAGCCGTGGGTGTGGAGCCGTGGGTGTGGAGGTGCTGTTCCAACCGGCGCCCGTAGGTCTGGGTGCAGCCGGTCCGTTGTGGCTGTGACCAGTCGGACAAAGGCAGGTGAGAGCCAAGTTGAGGTGACTGCCGGGGTTGGTTCAGGACTGGGTGTAGGGTTGGGACCGTGAGTTAGCAGTTACACGAAGACACGATGTGTGGGGCTAGGCTTAGCTTCAAGGTTAGAGGTTAGATATACAGGTTACAGGTTCTGATTTTGAGGTCAGAGTCTGGTATTTGTGGTTAGGGTCATGGAATAGGTGAATGTGAAGGCTGTGGGTTAGGTTTAGCGTTACATTTTAATTTAGGGTTACAGAGTCTGAGGCTAGGGGTAAGGGTGGGGTGTGAGGTAGGGGTGGAGTTGGGGTTTGGGTTCAGGGGTTAGGGTAAGGATCAAGGTAAGGGTCAAGATCGAGTTCAAGGGTCAGGGTCTGGGTTACGGTCACAACCAGGGGTGTAGAGTCAGGATCAGGTATTAAGGGTTAGGGTTAGAGTTAGGGGTTCTAGGGCTGTGTGAGGAAAGGTGAGAAGTGAGGACAGATGCATAAGGAGGGGAGAAGCCTGCCACAGTGGCCACTGAGGGGCTGATGTGAATGCTGGGGTCCGAGCAGCACGCTAGAACCCAGTGACCACAGGCTGAGATGTGTCTCTGCGAGGTGTCTGCCTCACATTGGTGGCACCATGTTTGGCATCAGTGGATGTGGTTCCATCCCGGAGAACTTTAGTCCCAATAATGTCTCATGTATACAAGACCCACAGCATCAGCACAAAGTGCCCTTGCTCCATCACTTGGTCCCAGCTGTCCAAGGGGCCACATATGTCCTGCAAATGAGTGCTCAGGACGGTGCGCCCTGGTCGGGCACTTCCACAGAGGCCCATGCAGGCCCCAGCAAGGATGGCAAGGTGGCCTTGGTGTCACCACTGAGCCCCCAGGCCCACCTCAACTTCCACACCTGCCCCCGGGGTACGAAACACTGTGTTTTCCTCTGACCCAGCTTTCCTGGAATGATCCCTGAGACTGAGTGCCATCCTCACACCTTGATGGATTTAAAGGACACAAACGGCTCTGGCCTTGGCCTGACTACTGTCTCCTCCTGTGCAGACTGGGCCCTGCGTTCCTGCAGGGACACCTGGTCTGATGCTGTGAGACTGCTGAGGGGCACCCACACGGAGGATCCCCTGCATTTGCAATGTGCAACAACCTAGTTCCAGAACCTTCTTTCTACCCCACGAGAGCCCCTACCACTGAGCTGTCACTACCCCTTCCCTTCCCCCGAGACCCTGGCAATAGCTAATGCACTTTGCATCTGTGTGGATCTGACCCTTCTGGTGATTTTATGTAAATGGAATCACACACTGTGCGTCCCTCTGTGACTGGCTTCTCTCACTGAGTGTCGAGTCTTCAGGGCCCATCCTCATAGCCTGTGTCAGAGATGTGCTCCTTCTCATGGTGGAGGGATGTTCCGTTTGCGGCTGGGCCCCCTCCTGCTCGTCTGTCATCCATCAGCGGACACTCGAGCTGAGCTCACCTCTGAATGTGTGGGTCATGCAGCTGAGAACATGGGTGCACAGACCTCTGTCCATGTCCCTGTTCTCAGTTTTGTGGGGCATGAGCCCAGAAGTGGAAGTGCATGGCACCTTCATAGTTAATTTCTGATGAACCACGTTTGCTACAGCAGCCGCACCCCTTTTCAGTTATGGCTGAATAGCACTGTATTCTCTGGAGAGACTACGTTTTGTTTAACCATGCTTCTGAGGGTGGACATTTCAGTGGTATCCACCTTTCTGCTACGTGAATAATGCATTACATTCATGAACAAATTTTGTGTGGGAAACCTGTTTTAAATTTTGGGAAGTAGATACTAGGAATGGAATTGAGTTAAAAGGTAACTATTTTTAACTTTTTGAAGACATATTAAACCGTTTTACGTTCCTACAGTGTAAGAGGGTTTTAATCTCTGCACATACTAGTCAAAACTTACCTTCAGTTTCTTAATTATGTTCATCCTATTGTACGTGGAAACGGGTATCTCATTGTGTCTTTAATTTTCATTTTAATAATAATTATTTCCTTGGCTGGTGTGGCTCAGTGTTTTGAGCACCGGCCTGCAAACCAAAGAGTTGCCAGTTTGATTCCCAGTCAGGGCACATGCCTGGCTTGCAGGCCAGGTCCACAATAGGGGGTGCACAAGAGGCAACCACACATGGATGTTTCTCTCCCTTCCTTCCCCTCTCTCTAAAAATAAATAAAATCTTTAAGAAAAAGCCAAAAAAGGAAATAATAGTGGGTATTTAGTATTGAAATCCATGTAGTTTCTGTAGACACTCTTCACAAGCCTGGCCCTGGGAGGACAGAAAGGTCATTGTCCCAGGTCATGGGGCTTGTGTGTCCCCCTTTGGTGAACCCACCCCAGCAGGAACAGGATGGGTCGTGCTTAGGTCCCCCTCATGTGGGAGAGGGTGTGATAGGGTCCTCACTAATTGTTTACCATCTCCCTGTATTGAACTCAGCTCTGGTTCTAAGAAAAGTGTGACCTCTGGGAGCTGTTAGCCCCTTGCTTATATAGACATAGATGTTTACCCTGTTCTCACCTTGAGTCTCGCTGGACTCCCACCCATTGGGTCCACGGGAATTTTGTGCTCTTGGGCCATTGTGAACATTATCTGGGAATGGGTGGCTAGGAATGACCAACATTGTGCATGTCCATTATCCCATCAGACTGTACTTCACAAACAAAAGTTTAAAGGTACAATAAGTAATCATTTCGAAACGGTGTCAGTGGTGTATGAAGCCCTGTGGGGCCCAGGTACCAGGAAAGTGCATTACGGAAGCTGCTGTGTTGCGGGCTTCATGAATGCCACATGCAGATTGGGTGCACCTGTCACAGGAGAAACTCGGTTCTTCTTGCCAATGCAGTAAAGGGTTGCAGGTCAGCAAGTGTATTAGCGTGCAAGCAGGGTTTACTAGTGATCCGCTGTCCTGGACGAGGACAGGTCTTGCTGAGGTGGGGGTGAAAGGCAAGAGCACCAGGTCCTTTGTCCTGAGGACTTACATACTTGGTGGGATGGGGCGAAGTTACATATTGATTGACGGGTAAAAGTGGTGCCGACTTCCACGGGGGTGGGGGCGTGACTACCCAAACATAGGTATGTGTGGGGGGTCATTAGCCCGAATCCTTACCTTACTTCAGACCCCATTGGGCCATCTTGTAAAATAGATACATGAAGTTGAGGCAGTTACCCAGTTATCTCTGGGCTCTTGCTGTAAGCACTAGGGGCCCTCTTATGAAACAGACAGTGGCCAGAGGCAAGCAATTAGCCAAATTTGTTTTATGGGTCCTTTTCTTGAGTGCTGTGCACCACCTCCCATCTTCTAGGCCTTGGGATGAATAGTTTCAAAGCCTTTCTTTCCCAGATAGTGGAAATGATACCTAGAATTTCAACGTGTTAGCATGGTGTTTCTTGTGATGTTGGAACATCTGGCAATGTAATTGGACCAGGCTCAGGACTGCTGAGTTAGTGGGTGACATGTGTCTTCTTTGTCCTCCCTGCCTTGGCTTACCCTCTATCCTACCTAACACACCAGTGCAGGCAGATGCTGTTCCCAGTGTCAGTTCTCAGCAAGGGGTGGGCTGGGGTCTTGTTTCACAGGTCACTCTCAGTACCACCTGCCTGTGTTGAGGAGGCTCTGAGGGTGCTCAGGCTCAGAGGGAGGGTGGTGACCTGGAGGGAAGCGCATCCCCCACCTCAGGGCAGCTGAGTCTATGTGGGGAAGGCAGTGGTGTCTGCTCAAATTCTGAATTTGGCTACAGACCCCTACCCTGACCTTATCTTCCTTTGTCCAGCACTAAAGACCTGGAAGACATGGGCACTGAAGGCTGTTCAGCAGGACTTGTGATCTCAGAGATTCTCTGTGCCAGATTCTCTGTGCTGACTTAACTTTGAAAGTCAAACAGAAAGGCTGGAGTTCCCATTTCCCTTGTACAGACTAGGAAGCAGGCAGAGAAGTTGAGAATCTTGCTTTAGGTCACACGGCTGGAGACAGAGCTGAGACTCACACCCACTATGGACTGCTGTGGAACCTGTATGCTGTGCACCAGGAAGACCAGGTGCCCAGACTGAGCCAGGCTCACACCCGTGCACAAGCATACATCCCTCCCTGCCGTTCACCTCTGAGGCTCCGGAGGTTGTAGGAAACAAGAAGAGCCAAGAGAAGCCAAGTGAGGAGGGTAGGGAGCAATTAGGAGAAAAGGTCCCACTTCCCAGGAGTCTGGGGAATTCCCTTCCCTGGTGAGTCTGCCCCGAATCCCTCTCTCTAGGCAGTAACCAAAGTAGACTCCAGATTTGCACATTTGCAGGAGTTGAACTTCTGTGGCTGACAGTATGAGTTCTTTGTGGCTCTTCAGGAACCCTCTGCTTTCAGTATTGGGGAGAAGGAGGTATGTGGGCTTCATATGTGTATGGAGACAAAACATTTTAGAATGGGAGTTCAAAAAACCATGAAGGAGATTAGTGCTGACATCCCCATATCACTCATGCAACTGTTTGTCCATCTCATCTCTTGTCATGAAACTGGAGGGTTTGTTTAACCATTTACTTCTGTACTAATTACAATCTTGGGGAGAATAAGGGGCTGTAGACTTCCAATGGCTATTGCTATGTGATTTAATGCTAGTGATTCATTCACTTCACCTACTAACATAGGGCTTCTCCCCTGAGTGTGTCCTCTGGTGTCTGATGAGATATGATCCATCATTGAAGCCTTGCCAACACCCTCCTTGCTCAATTGTTACAATTCTTGACATCCTACTTTCACAAATAACTTGCCTGCACCCTCTGGACTTTCTTTCTGGCCTCTACAGGGTCTTCCTCCATCATTCTCTCATGCTCACTAGAGGTCCTCATTCGTTCTTTGGAAGGTTGGAAAAAGGGTCTTGAGATTCTCCTCTGATCCTTTTAAGCAAAGGTTTGGTTGGACCTTTCTTTGACCTCTCGACCTTCAGCTTTATGATTCCAGCTGGGTGTACTAGCATGTTGTTGCTGTTGATTCTGATCCTCTGGGCAGGGTTCCTCTGCTTGGAGGTGTATTCCTGCAGATGTTCCCGGGAGAGTCTGAGAGGGATGACTGAGTGTCACACGTTGGCTGAGGAATTTCTGACTGGAGAAGGCCAGAGAGCAGGAGGGACATGGGTGGATCTCTGTTTTTGATTTTGCTGAAAGAGAAAGGTTGGGTCAGGGCAGATGCTGATGAGAGTGCCTGGGCCGTATGACTTGTCTCCTGGTGAGACCTGCCCCATGAGTCACTCTTACTGTGGTGACAATGCAAGCTCTGCCTCCCACAAAGTGTCCACTCACAGTCTATTTTCCTTTTTATTTTCATGCAGTGCATCTTCTTCAGAAATCCAGAAAGCCCACATCAAGGGTCTTTGCTAATATTGCTCAGACTAGGGACTTTTGAGTAGCATGAAAGGCCATTTCACTCCCTGAACTGCAGTGACCTTCCCATCTACAGGTACCCTCTAAGTCATGTTAAAGAGGAAAAATGCAGGCTCCAACTAGGAATTGCTTCTCTTTCAGTTTTTCAAAACAATGAAATAAAATGTCTTTCCTGCCCTTGCTCACGTGGCTCAGTGGATTGAGTGCCTGCCTGAGAAGGAAGGAGTCTCTGCTTCAATTCCCAGGCAGGGCACAGGCCTGGGTTGTGGACCTGGTCCCCAGTAGGGGGAGTGTGAGAGGCAACCACACACTGATGTTTCCTTTTCTTTCTTCCTCTTCCCTTCTAAAAATAAATAATTAAAATCTTAAAGAAAAATCATTACTCAAGCCTCACACCAAATATTTATGCTTCATTTCATTCAGTGTTAGTCCATTTCAAATACACTGAGAAGTCCTGTTTCAAAATATTTCTCCAACCATACTTCTTACACGCCTGACTCCTGTTCCTCTCTGCCCAGTCCACCATGGTCTTTCACTTGGAGATGAAGTAATCTCTGAGGGGATTCCCTACTGGAGTTTATTTTCTAAAAATTAACAAAGCATAATCAGAACAGAGAACACACCACGCCATAGCTGACAACTGCAACTTTCACTCAGCCAAGTCCTGAGTGTCTCAACTCGGATCATCGGCACTGCGTTTCTGGGCTGCTGAGCATCTGTCTGATCTCCATTCTCACCCTCTGTGCTGAGAGGGGACCTGAGTGACCCTCAGCCAATTCAACACCGCACCTCTTTTCTTCTGCGCACTAGCTGCTCCCTCTGCCTGGGATTCTTTGCCCGCAGGTATTTTTGTAAATGTTATCTTCTTCCTGGACCACCTGCCACACCGCACCTCCCCTCACACTGATCCTTAGGCACTTGTCCTGGATTAGTTTTCTCCAAAGCACTAACCACTGTGTCGTGTTATGCACATGCAAGCATGTGTGCCTGGGTCTCCCTCCTTCACCCATCAGCTCCTCAAGAGCAGTGATTCTGATCCTCATATTAACCTGTATTTCCAGATCCCAGGACCCTGCATGCCACAGAGTAGGATCTCACCTGACAATTCACTGAAATAACAAATGAATGTGCCCTGCCTGAATGGTGTGGCTTGGTGGGTTGGGTGTTGTCCCACAAATTGAAAGGTTGCAAGTTCAATTCCCAGTCAGGGCACATGCCAGGGTTGTGAGCCAGTTGGGGGTGTGTGAGAGACAACCAATTAATGTTTCCATGGCACATTTTCTTCTCCCTCCTTTTCACTCACTCCAAAAATAAATAAAATCCTTTAAAAAAGATTTTATTTATTTATTTATTTTTAGAGAGAGGGTAAGGGAGAAAGAGCAGAAGGGAGGGAGAGACACATCAGTGTGTGGTTACCTCTCGCATGCTCCCTACTGGGGACCTGGCCCGCAACTTAGGCATGTGCCCCTACTGGGAATCGAACTGGTGACCCTACGGTTTGCAGGCTGGCACTCAATCCACTGAGCCACATCAGCCAGGGCAAAATTAAAAAAAAAAAAAAAAATCAACACATATAAACTATCCATTTTATTTAGAAGTATGGAGAAAATTAAGAAGAAACAGCTATAAAGTGTCACAAAAACTGCCTTGGTGGGAGAGCTGTTTAGTGCCTGAACTTTGTTTTTGCCTCTTAGCCTTTCAGCACTATATGCTGTTGTGCAGGAAATATTTTAAAAAATATATAAACATTTTTCCTAAGAGTCAAAGGCATTTGAAATGAGTTGTGAATTTCTGAAGCATCTGATTTGAAACTTAAATGACTTTAGAGTGGATTTTACTCCACTTGAGAGTTGGATCATGAATATTTCTATGGAGAATTCTCTCTTTTCTTTCTGGTTTGAAGAACAGTAGTGCCTACCTCTCCTGGCCGCAAGCTCACTCTTCCACTTGCTGCCCCACTTGATGCCCAGCTCCTGGCCATACTCGTCCCCGTACCAGACCAGCAGCTCACAGCCCGGCCTGATGACCCGGCAGGTTCGGTAGAAAATCTGTGTGCGATATTGAAAGGCCACCAGGTTCTGCTCTTCATCATCCCGGGCACAGTTCACATACCTGTAGATAAAGGGAAAGAAAATCAGTGATGAGTCCCCACTGCCTGTTACATCCACGTCCAGCTCCTTACTCATTCTTAAGGCCCTCAGGCTCTGGTGTTGCCCACTGCCCCTCATGCTCCCGAGGAACCTTCTGTTCAGCGTCTGAGCATCTGTCAGCATGTCACGTGAATTCCTACCTCCAAGTCCTGCTTGCAGTGCTAACGCTGCCTCATACCATCTTGTCAAACCCAGTTCTAGACTTAACCTCCACCCTGACTGGCCATAACACCCAGTGATCTCTGGCTTCTCCAAACTCTAGATCAAGTTGTCTCACACCATAGAACCTGGTGCCTGATATAGGGCTCTGCTTCTAAATTAGCTCACTAATTACTCAGTACTCAGCCCACGTCTGTTTTCTCTTGAGAGGCCTTTCTCCAACCCCCTACATTTTATTTAGGGTACCATTCACTTGCCTGCCCAAGGTTACCATAGAAAATTGGAGGTCTTTTTGTCTTAGTACAATAAAACAGAGCAGTAGTTGATTTACATTCTGTTATCCCTGATAAAAGAGACCCCTCAGGAAAGGGGCCCATGACCATTCCTCTGCAGGCCTCAGAGCCCAGCTGTGGTTAGAAGTGAGGCTGGGATGATTCGCTGTCCTCACAGGTTTAGGTCATCCTTGGTTTGATGCTATCCTAACACTGTGTACTTCTTGGAAATTATAGTTAAATGTTTCCAAAAGCAATTGTTTTATGTCTGTCTTGAGAAGTCCTCCATAAGGACATGGGTTGTGTGATGTTTAAGTAATATATTTCTTCATCTAAACTGGAACATAGTAAGTGCTTAATTAAGGTTTATTTGATAAATTAAAGTGCAATCCAGTGTCCCTGGTGTATTTGGGCTCTTCAAGGTCCTTTCCAGTACCCAAATTGTGTCTAGCAGAAAGCTTTATATTTTGAGGACATATGCTGTATCTTTTTTTTAAAAAAGATTTTACTTCTTTATTTTTAGAGAGGGGAAGGGAGGGAAAAAGAGAGGCATAGAAACATCAATGGGTGGTTGCGTCTCAAGTGCCCCATACGGGAGACTTGGCCCTCAACCCAGGCATGTGCCCTGACTGGGAATCAAATCGATGAGCCTTTGATTTGCATTCTGGTGCTCAATCCACTGAGCCACACCAGCCAGGGCTACACTTTTTCCCTAAATGTCCCCTGAAATGAAAGAACACTGTGTGGAGAAAAAGAGGAAAAGGGGTTAAGGGAGACCATTGAGGGAGGCACGATGAGAGGGAAAGATATATGGGCTTGTGGGGACGAGTGTCCTCTCTGGCATCCAGAGACCTGTTGACCTCACCTCATCCAGTTGGCCCAGGATTTGTCCTTTCCATCCACATACTCATAGCACTTTCTCCCTTTGGTGATCTGCGTTTCAGAAAAGAGGTTAAAGACCTTTTATTTTTTTGGTGGGGAGGTAATAGTCTGAAGGATTATTTTACTCAACTGTCATCACAGCTCTTTCAGCCTGCATGGGGATTCAACTGCCAGCTGTGACCACGTGATTTTCTTACTCATCATCTACACATATGAGTCTATCTGTCCAATCAGAGCAGGAGCCACTGCTTTGCGTCTGTACCACTTTCCTCCCACTTACCCTCTGATACTTAAACAGGAGCTCTGTGTTCATGTAGAGTCCAGTCAGTACACACAGCTAAACATATGGTCCCCTCCATATCTACCATGTAGGAGGTGAGGTCCCTCCAGGCCTCAGAAGGGAAGTAGGAAGCCAGAGGACAGGGGAAGAGGTAAATACTTCTCACCAGCCAGGAGTATCCACTCTTGGCTGCCTCTTCATCTTCCGTGATGCGTCCTTCATAAGGGCCAAAGTGCAGACCCACTGGCAAATCAGCTGCCTCATTCCACACTCCAAACCCAGCCTCAGGGATGCCCGATGGCCCGATTCTTAACCCAGGAGGCAGGGTGAGGGCTGAGCGGTTGGGATGCCCCTTGTCCACTGCACTGTCCTTTACAAATGTAGGGGGCCCATGCACAGCACAGCTGTCGATGAAGTAGTTCTGACACTTCTCACAATCTGGAGGCGAGAGCAACAGGGGTTAGGGAAGGTATAGCGCATGTTCCTGGACACAAAGAGCTTCAGAGGGAGTCTGCCACTGACATCACTGAGACTCAATCCTGTACTCCAGGTCACTAGAGGAAGGGAATGACTTGGGGGCCAAATGACTAGATGAAATTATTGTATCATCACATGCTTCTTAGTGAGGGTCACTTACAAAGGTAGTCATCATCCTGGGGCTCGCTGTCCTCTTGGTACACATGGCCTTTTCTTTCTTGTAGGCTGTACATCTTCACGTCAATCTCCTTTCTCTTGATTTCTAAGTTGGAGAAGGGCAGATGAGCGAGGTTGGTGGTCTGGAGTTAGTTCCCATTTTGTCAGAAAATGCACAGTCTCCTCTCATCAAATTATTTCCTGTCCTACCCTGGCTGGTATGGCTCAGTGGACTGAGTGCTAGCCTGAGAACCAAAGGGTCGCTGGTTCTATTCCCAGTCAGGGTACATGCCTGGGTTGTGGGCCAGGTCCCTAGTAGGGGGCATGTGAGAGGCAACTACTCATTTATGTTTCCCTCCCTCTCCTTCTCTCTAAAAAATAAGATAAATAAAATCTTAAAAAAATTATCTAGTCTTTTGCATACTCTGGTATTTTACTCTGTTAACTCTTGGTTCAGAAGACTAAGATTCCACACTAACTACAGATGGCTGATTCAGTTTGTTTCTAGATCTTCGCATTACTAGGTTTAACTTGCCAACCTTTAATCATTTATAAAATATTTATGGAGTACACATTATTTGTTAGGTATTGAGTAAAGGCCTGGGCATTTGCCACCAATAAAGTGTGGTTGCTATTATCACAGGTGGATTTATTAGACAACTTACATGTGTCAGTTATTTTAAATTTAATTTAATGTTTTCAAACAATATATGAGCAATGTTTCCTTATCTTCACTTTACACATGAGCATTCAGGAGCTCAGAGAATTCATAAGATTTGTCCAAAGCTCCAGTGCTAACTTCAGTCTCAGCTTAGCTCAGCTTCAATCCAGGCCTATCCAAAGTCCACCCCACAGACCTAGGCCATGCTAATCATCCCTTCTGTAGGACTTAGAAGAACTAACGTTTCCAAATTACTTTCTCTTACCCGATTTTCGTCTAGTGTGCTGTCCAAAGGTACACGCTTCTCCAAGAGGGGACAACGGTTTCTGGGCCTGCTCTGAGCCACTTGTAGTCAGAAAATTTGCTGTTCCTGACAATTCCTTCAAACTAGATTCATTGCTTAATGGCATCCCGGACGTTGCCTTCTATATAAGAGCCACATATTAAAAGATAACGTGCATTTAATTTTTTAGGGCTTATATTTTCATATGCATGTTTTTAATACTTCAACCCTTGGAAATACCTAGGGAGTACGAATATTAGAAGGGATAGGGCCAATGTGGGTAATGAATCCAAGACTAGAACCCATGTCTTATGGCTCTTTTCTTTCAACTGTCTCTGTAATATTGAGAGTGAAGGATATTGGGGAGAGAATAAAGAAATAGTTGGCAGAAACATATCTAGACAATAAATAAAATGATGGTAAAATTTGCAATACCTTGGAAAGAATATTTGTACTTAGATTAGTTGGTTCCCACCAATTCTGTTTGGATAAGGCTGTACCAGTAGCTAGTTGCCTTCAGTTTCCTGATTTATAATGTGCTAATTTTTAATGTTATAGTGAACATGAAATAGAATAATGTTCAATGAAGTGTTCTGTGAATTGTGTAATACAGTATGGATGTGAGATTACAGCCCTGCTATCAATTTACCCCTCAGCTGTCTCCATATTTCAACTCTCACTGAAATTACCCCGGTGTTCATCGATCATCTTTGTTTTTTTTGTAATTGTGAAATCATTCATTCAGCAAACATTCGGGGGCCCTCAAGGGCACTGATCTGGGACTGTGACCTCTGAGAAGTCTCAGGTATGGACCAGGCTCTCAAAGAGCTCAGAACGCAGAGGTAGGCAGGTGGAAGAAACGATTCTAAACAGGATGAGAGTGGCCTCATTAGAGCTCAGGGAAAGAAGCTGTTCCTTGGCCCTACAGGAACGGGCATTTGAAATCAGTTCCAGACGGATGAGTTTCTATTGAAGAGTGTGTAACCTATATGAAGTCCTTCAGTCATTGTATTATTTGCTGTTCCTCAACCATCCAATCTGCAGGTCCTCAGAGGGTGGGAGACGCTGTCCTTGATCAGAGTGGGAGGCTCTGATCCTGGGCATTTTACATTCTTCTTCATCTGGGACCACCCACTGTACAAACTGCCTACACATCGTACACTTTCCTTAGAGGGTCTTAGTGCATCTCTCACTTCAGCACAGCAGAGAAGAACTTCAGTTGAAACCACCCGTCAGATGAATGATGTTATGATATATGGATAATAAGACAATGTAAACTTTAGAAAGCTATGAAAGTTTATTTTTATAATTTTTAAAAAAGACTTTGTTTATTTTCTTGAGAGAGAGGAAGGGAGGGAGAAAGAGGAGAGAAACATCGATGTGAGAGAGAAACATTGATCAGTCTCCTCTCACACGCACCCCAAATGGGAACCTGGCCCACAACCCAGGCTTGTGCCCTCACCAGGAATCAAATTGGCGGTCTCTTGCTTTGCAGGATGACACCCAACTGAGTCACGCTGGCCAAGGCAAAACCATGAAAGTTTTAATGAGTGTGTAAGTGGTTTAGAGAAGAAACTATGGATTAGACTGCACAACCACTGATACTGTGATCTTGGACATATAGTCAAATATTTTCGTATCTTTGGAAGTTCACTTTCCTCATTGTAAATGGTGACAGTTATAGTACCTACCTCATCAGGTTGTTGTAATGTTTAAATGAGTTTATTTGCATAGAATTCTTAAAGTCTCAAACATTGTGAGAATGAAATAAATGGTAGTTACTCTTGTTGCTCTAGTTGTTAACTATTAAGATGATGATGAGCCCTGGCTGGTGTGGCTCAGTAGATTGAGCGATGGCCTGCAGACTGAAAGGTCACCAGTTCCATTCCCAGTCAGGGCATATGCTTGGATTGTGGACCAGGTCCCCCAGTTTGGGATGTGCAAGAGGCAACTTATTCATGTTTCTCTTGCACTTACTACTCTCCCTCACTTTCTCCCTCCTCTCCCCTCTCTTTAAACAAATCAATAAATAAAATGCTAAAAAAAAGATAATATTGGATAATGTGTTGAAGAGACCAGGAAAGGAAGGCAGCAGTTCCTAGGATACTTTCTGCATTTTCTTACTCTTACCTGCATTTCTATTCATGAGGAAAATTTTCTTGTCAACAGGATTTGGGAAATACTCACTTTCTGGTGTTTACTCTGTTCCCTTCCGAAGGCCACCCGAGAGGGTTCGACTGAAAGATTATGAGAAATTAGTGTTTTGGTTGGTAAATATTTCCAAAATCTAGAGATTCTTATTAGGGACACAGAATTCTGAATGAAAGTAGTCCAAGAACAATCCAAGGATGATTGGAAAATGTTTTCTGAGGTATCATTAACGCCTATGCTTCTATTGGGGCCATCAACTAATTTCCTTAAAATGTTTAAAAAATAGACACAGTGTCATCTACACGTCATTCTATGTTCATAAAACATCTATTACATTTATTAAAGAATAAATTGGCCTCTCTTGACGAAAATGTAATAAAAGTAACTGCACAGAAACTCCATGTCTTCAACATAACCCCTTCTCCCTCCTGTTTTCTCCATTCAAACTGGCCTTGCCCAGGCTAACGGCACCACGACCTCCTGGCTTCCTTTCTCTGGTACCCTCCCACCTGTGCACGTACTGGCCATCCACGCCCTTCCTTAATCACTAGACTCTGGTCAGCATCAACAGTCTGTTGACCACAGAAACAGCATTCCAGTCAAGTTAATCATCACATCTTGACTTGAGCTGTGTTTCAACCCCAGACCCTTGAAAGTGGACCCATCCTACCAACCAAACACATGATACTGGACAGAATGACACCATAGCCGACATCAGAAAATGACACAGTGACCAGCCACTCCCTTCCCTGGCCCTCCCCCCAACTCCCGCAATCACCACGGTTAATACTGTGTCCTGTCTGTCTCCATGCAGGCCATTGGGCAGCCAGGTGTTGGAACGCTCCTCACTGGCCAGACCTGCCTCCCTCTCTGGTGATGACATTTTGAACTAGTTATTTCTTTTTTTTTAATATATATATATTTTATTTATTTATTAGAGAGAAGGGAAGAAGAGAGGGCAACAAACATCAATGTGTAGCTGCCCCTCACATGCCCCCAACTGGGGACCTGGCCTGCAACCCAGGCCTGTGCCCTGACTGGGAATCAACCCGGGAACCCTTTGGTTCAAGGGCTCATGCTCAATCCACTGGGCCACACCAGCCAGGGCTGAACTACTTATTTCTTATTTACTTGTATGTCCTTATACATTTACTGATTATTGATGTATCTATAAATACATGATTATGTTGCACACTTGAAAGTTTACAGGAATAGCCCCTTACTGTATGATACCCTGTTTTGCATCTTGCTTGTTCGCTGGACAAGCAAACCCTGTGCCTGGTTAACTCCTGAGATGCAGCCAGATCTAAACCAGGTCCTTGTGAGGAGGGCAGCTCTGGGTCCTCCTGCCCCTCACCTTGCTGCCTTGGAGCCCATTCTTCATCGGAGTCCTCAAGGTCCTCCTCCTGGAACTTGGTGGTCTGCCCGCGATGACACATGAAAGCTGGTTGAGGGGCCCTGAAGACCTGGAAAGAGACAAAACCTTTGTCCTGAAAGCAAAGAGCTCAGAGGAGGAGCAAGCACCACGAAGCCAGTGTGACTGGCTCCGATGGGACGGGAGAGTCTGCAAGAGCTGCTCTGACGCGAAGGAGCAAATATCCACACGGGAGGGAGCTGAGGCCTCTCCGCCCCGCGCCCGCGCTACCGAGGCTGAGGAGCACGTCGAAGTTCCTCTCCGCGTTCCGGCGGCGGCCTTTCTCCCAGCCGCCCGTCTCCGCCCGCTCCTCCCGGGAGAAGCAGAGGGAGGCGTCTTTCACAGCTTGCTGGGCCTGGAGAGGGGTGGGAACCCGGGAGTCAGCGACGCGAGTGAGCGCGGCGGGCCTTCGCCGGACCCGGGCGCAGGCAGCAGGCTGGGCCTCGGAGTCTCTGTGCTGCACGGGCTGAGCCCGGTCTCGGTCGTGTCCCGGGTCTCCGAGCAGCTGCTCCTCCTCCGGGGCGCGTCCCAGGGGCCTGCTTGCACTCGGGGCCCGCTCCCACCGCCCCGACCGGCCCTGCGGCGCCGAGCCCGTCCCTCCCAGCAGCGCTCTGCCCGCGCACACCACCCCGAGGGCCGGGCGTCTGCGGAGCCCTGTCCCCACGCTCCCCGCCCACCCCTCAGCCCACCGGAGGCTTCCGCCCCGCGTCCCCCTCGGGGCTGTCCTGCGGGCCCGTCGGGGTTCGTGGCGTCCCAGGCGCCTGTGAAAGGAGAGGGCCGATCGCCTTCCTCCCCGTCGGCAGGGCGCCCAGACAGGGGGACGCGGGGACCCTGCGGGAGGAGGGCTGGATGCGGGGGCGCCCTCGGTCGCGCCTTCCCCTCTGCGCTGCTCCGCGGGCCGCGCGGCCCGGGCGTCTGAGGAGCCCTGTCGGCCGGGCGGGCCTGGGGCGGCGCCGGGAACCGCGCTTTCCTCCGGGACGGCTCGGAGCCGCACCCCGCGCTTCTGGGGAGACCTGCACGGGACGCAGGCGCCGTCTCCCAGGCTGAGGACACTGAGGGGGCCTGGGGGAGAGGGCCGGGGCCTCCTGTCGCGGGGCTTCGGGTTCCCCACCACGGGGCGAGTTTCCCGGACGACCGCACTCAGGGTCTCCGAGTTCTGGGCGAGCTGCAGGTAGGGTGCCACGAGCTGAGAGGACCTGGGCTCCCCGCTTACCCGGCAGTCTCCCGGGGTCCTGCAGCGCTGCCCACCTCCTCAGGGCGCCCCCTCCGAGCCCCTGGACTTCCCGCCCTCGGGAGGTGTGAGGGCGCCGGAGGCGAGGTTCCTGTCGGGACAGCCACGCGGCGCAAGCCGCCAATCAGTGCTGCGATCCCAGGGCCCTGCGGGCCAATGGGCAGTCAGAAGCTGAGAGGGCGGGGCAGGGGGCGGAGCCAGCTTGCTATTCCCGGCTTCGGGACTGGCCCGCGGAAGACCCGCCCCACCCCTCGGGGATTGGCTGCTCCGCCTGTCACGCAGCCTTCTGTGAGGACCATGGCTTGGCGGCTTCCGTGGCTTCTTTTCCATCGGCTGGTGAGGGACCTGGCCCGCAGGAGCTGGGAGCCCCGAGCCCGGGCCGGCCTTTAGGGTGGACGTGGCCCCACTGCCGCCTGACAAAGTGTCTCTGCTCCACGAGAGTGTGGTCGGGGTCCCCAAGTTTCGTCTAGGCCCGTGCGTGCCCTCCCTTGTCCAAGCCGCTGTCCGCAAGAGCTGCGCACCCGGTGAGCGCGCGGTGGAGACTGCACTGCGTCCCGGGAGACGGTTCAGGCGGTAAATCCTGACCGCGCAGTTCGCACACACAAAATAAGTTCCAGAGGGTTCAAGATTTAGCACAGCAAGTGAAATAATAAGTGCACTTAGAAAAGCCGTGCAGAGAAGTGGCGTTATGAGTAACAGGTACGTTGAAGTAACTCAGGTCTAAAGAGATTTCAGAAATGGAAAGACAAGATAAAACCTAACGAAACTAAATAAATTTTTAAAATACTGTGAAAACCTACAAGTATTTTGCATAAAAACGGACATTTCAAATTTGAGGCCAGGGTTCCACAGAGCAGGGTGGCTGCTGCTGGATTTCAGGGGGTGAAATGGGAAGAGTGTCTCTGGTCCCCACCTCGTTTTGAGCACATAGAGATACCTTCGTTTCCACGGACTGGAAATCAGCCAACGAACTGTCAGCATCACTGTGAAACTGCATAAAGGGAAACCTCACTAAAGTGCAGTTGGGGTCAGTGCGGTGCTCCCACATAGCCCCACGCGGGGTCAATTACAGGAAAATTGTCTGTCACTGACCCCAACATGGGATGTACCTGTGCTCCCAGGAGAAACCCACACCCCACAACTAAGGCAGAGAGGAACCATCCTCACCCTGAACTGACGCTTTTCTCCAGCGCACTTTCCTTTGAAATGATCCCTCCCAACTTCCTCCTTTCTCCCGGTAAAATAACGTTCCTGTCCTTTACCTGTGGGGCTTGCCTATGGCTTTTGCTACAGCTTGCTTGTCCTAAATTGCAATTTTGTACTGTTTCTGAGTAAACCCTTTATCTGCTGGTAAAATAACTGACTGCGATATATTTTTTTTATTTTTTTAATATATTTTACTGATTATGCTATTACAGTTGTCCCATTTTCCCTCCTTTATTCCCCTCTGCCCTGCACACCCTTCCCACCCACATTCCCCCTCTTTAGTTCATGTCCATGGGTCATATATGTAAGTTCTTTGGCTTCTGCATTTCCTATACTACTCTTAATTTCCCCCTGTTTATCTTCTATCTACCGTTTATGCTTCTTATTCCCTGTACCTTTTCCCCCTCTCTCTCCATCCACTCCCCTGATGACAACCTTCCATGTGATCTCCATTTCTGTGATTCTATTCCTGTGCTAGTTGTTTGCTTAGTTTGTTTTTGTTTTTGTTTTAGGTTCAGTTGTTAATAACTGTGAGCTTGTTGTCATTTTACTGTTCCTATTTTTGATCTTTTTCTTAGATAAGTCCCTTTAACATTTCATATAATAAGGGCTTGGTAATGATGAACTTCTTGAACTTGACCTTATCTGGGAAGCAGTTCATCAGCCCTTCCATTCTAAATGATATCTTTGCTGGATAGAGTTATCTTGGATGTAGGTCCTTGCCTTTCATGACTTGGAATATTTCTTTCCAGTCCCTCCTTGCCTGCAAGGTTTCTTTTGAGAAATCAGCTGACAGTCTGATGGGCAATCCTTTGTAGGTTACTGTCTCCTTTTCTCTTGCTGCTTTTAAGATTCTCTCCTTATCTTTCATCCTGGGTAATGTAATTATGATGTGCCTTGGTGTGTCCCTCCTTGGGTCCAACTTCTTTGGGACTCTCTGAGCTTTCTGGACTCCCTGGAAGTCTATTTCCTTTGCCAGATTGGGGAAGTTCTTCTTCATTATTTGTTCAAATAAGTTTTCAATTTCTTTCTCTTCCTCTTCTCCTTCTGGGACCCCTATGATTTGGATGTTGGAAAGTTTCAAGACATCCTGGAGGTTCCTAAGCCTGTCCTCTTTTTTTTTGAATTGTTGTTTCTTCATTGTGTTCTGGGTGAATGTTTCCTTCTTTCTTCTGGTCCACACCATTGATTTGAGTCCCGCTTTCCTTCCCACCACTGTTGGTTTGTGTACATTTTCCTTTATTTCACTTAGCACAGCCCTCTTTTGTTTATCCAATTTGCGACCATATTCAAGCAGTTCTGTGAGCATCCTGATTACCAGTGTTTTGAACTGTGCATCTGATAGGTTGGCTATATCTTTGTCACTTAGTTGTATTTTTTCTGGAGCTTTGATCTGTTCTTTCACTTGGGCCATATATATATATATTTTTTGTCTCAGCGTGGCTGTTATGCGGTAAGGGGTGGAGCCATAGGTGTTCCCCGTGGGTCTCTCCAATGAGCTCTCCCGTGAGGCTGGGAGTTCCTCCCACTGCCGCCGCCTCAACCCCCACAGGTGTTTTCAGTCAGAGGTTTGAGGCTTTATTTCCCTGCTGGAACCCTGGGTTGCGTGGTCTTTCTCGCTCCTCAGTTGTTCCTCCCAGTTTATCCGTGCATGGGCGAGAGACCGCTCGGTCTGCCAGCTGCCACTGTGTCGTGAGTCCTCTCCGCCCAGCTGCCTGTATGTGCCCCTACTACTGGTCTGGATGAGTGTTTCTTCTTAAATCCTTGGGTATTGGACTTTCATACAGTTTGATTTTCTGTCAGTTCTGGTTGTTTTTGTTTTTAGATGGGTTTTTTGCTTGTTTTGGTTGTGCGAGGAGGCACAGCGTGTCTACCTATGCCTCCCACTTGGCCGGACTTCTCCAAATATTTCTTTATGGAGAGAAATTCCCATTCCTTGGAAGACTGCAGAAGGCACCGAGGAGAGTTCTGTGTTCCAAAATAGAACAATGTTGTGAGACAATGGAACGGTGAAGTTGCCTGTAAGGTGTCAGAGCGCGGTGGCACAGAACAGTGACGACTTTGTGCAGTCGCGTTGTTGGGGAAAATGCAAAGCCTGCCTGGGATTGCATCTCAGGGTAAAAAGCCAGTGAACCGTTCAGCCCAGCCATTAGTGGGATATGCGTTCCACCTGTCGGTGTCTGCTGCCATCTCGTGGTAGTCTTGTAGATGACACAGCTTAGTGCAGGTCAGCAGAAAAGCAGTTGATTCCACTGTAATTTCAATGACTTTTCATGGCAGTGGTATTTACACGTGCATTTGAAAGCATCTAAATCTCGGCACTGTCCAGTTACTTTGCGACTGGTTTGTAAGTTAAAGGAAAGGGAGCCATGAACGTGGTGTATGTGACCTTTGTTGGAACTGGATTGGTCGTGTAGTGGAGTCAGTTTTTGTCAAGGTGCATGTCATGGTCCTGTCCGGCGGGACCGCGTGTCATTGTGGAATGCTTGTCCTATATCCCCGGACAAGTGAGGAACAAATTCACGTGGATTAAAGGAA
>VMDR010008366.1:0-36905 GCA_007922815.1 Macrotus californicus | reverse complement strand
GGGGGGAATGTGGGTGGGAGGGGATGTGTAGGGCAGAGGGGAATAAAGGGGAGAAAATGGGACAACTGTAATAGCATAATCAATAAAATATATTTAAAAATAAATAAATAAATATCACAACAAAAAAATAAATTAATTAAAAAAAAAAAGTTTCTGGGGCCAATGAAATTGGATGTTAAATGACACTTTTGTTTTGTGTTCAGCAGAGGTTCCCACTATTCTCGAATTTTCTGCAGAACCCACTGAGTCACTGTGTTCTGCCACCTTAGCCCTCCCTCCAGCTCCAGGCTAGATGAAAGACATGGGGAAATTCATGGAGGGTTTGCAGAGGCAGAGAATGATGATTATTCTGGATTGCATCACTTTCCTTCCCTACATGTCACCCATCCTTAGCTGAGAGCTGGGATGTGACCCCACTAGTTGCCATGTTGAGCCAAGGGAGGGAGCTTCAAAAGAATCAAAACACATACCCTACGCATTTGGAAGGATGCAGGTACCAGGAGTCACTTGCACCTGAAAAGTCAAAATGGGGAGAGTCTGGGACCACCAAACGCACCTCTAGCAGCCTAGACCAGTGTTGGGGGATCCCCAAGGGACCTCTGCAGGGACCCTTGGAGGAAAGAGTTAACACTGAACATTCACCATTCACAGATGACCCCAGGCCATAAGACATTCCCTGTCCTCCCAACCTCTATAATCAAACCTGGAGAAGCCCAAAATAGTGGATGCTGATAACTGGCAGAGCGGGTGGCAGGGGGGCAGTTGGAACAAGGGAGAGAAACTGACCATCCTCTTCTGGCCCACCACAGGTCTCTGGACCTGAGGTGGGGCTGTGCTCGGAGAAAGGAGGAGCTCTAACTTAACTTTCTCCAAAGACAAGACCCCAGCCGAGAACTAGAATGAGGCCTGTGCTCTTTAGAGCCCATATTGGAATAAGGTAAATGGAGGGTGAAACTCTGCTTACTCACTTGCTAGTTACATGATTTGGGCAAGAAATGTAACACAACTTTCCATTTCCTTGAACAAAAAAACAAAATGAGAACATGGGTTTCTTATGAGAATTAAATGAGATACTGCATGCAATCTCTCCTATTGCCTGACACGTGGTAAGTGACCCATAAATAATAGGCATTATTATTATGACTGCCTGTGATGTCACATTATCCTCCCAATAAGTCTGTCAGAAGCCCTAGCAGTTTTTTGCGGAAGAGCCTGCATTGCAAGAACAGTGTCGCATAATAAAACAGTGTGGACTTGGGAGACAGACGGACGCTGGGCTCAATTCTGGCTTTTTCGCTCGTGGATTATGTGATCTCAAGCGTGGTATTTACTTTCTGAGACAGTGTCTTCATCTGGATTCTTCTCTGTCTTATTCATGTTTTCTTTTTTCTCCAGAGCCTGGAACACTTTAAGGCAGAAAGAATAAATATTTATTGAGTGAATGAATTCCTCACAAAATGGTAATAACAACACCTATCTCATACTGATTGGGGGATTAGAAGAAATAATGCATTTGACAAGATACTACATCGGCACATTAATATTTGTCTTATTGTTGCTTTTCTAGGAAACTTCAAAAAATGAGAAGCTGGCTTTTTTTTGTCCCCTCCTCCTTCTCCTGTGTCCCTAGTAAAAGAGTCCTCTGTCTTGGACTCCTGGACATGGAGGGAGAAACTTCTTGGGTTGCTTAAGCTGCTCTGAAGACTCCCCGCACACAGACCCATCTGAGCAAAGTGGATCCTTGGAGAGGAGTTAGGGAGAGGAGATGTGCAGGGGGCAGGTGATCTGTGGAAGAAGGGAGGGCCCTGCCCCCAGGTACTGTGCAAACTAGGCCTTGGAGGAGAGCAGAAACCTGCTCCCAAAGACAGGAAATGCCCTAATGGAGGTGACTCATAGATGAGTGGAGATTTAATACCATGCACCTCAAGGCTGGGCCATGGCCCAGGGTCTAAGATGACAAAGAGAGAAGATACACAAAATAAATATCTTAATAACAATTGATCAAAGATTAGAGGTCTTTCCCTAGCCTTCTGTTGGTACAAAGTCTGAGATCATGGTATTCCCCACGCTCACCCCCAAGGGAGTGGAAGAAGCCTATTCCTCTCCAGCAAGAATTAAAATTGAATTTCTCACCAACCCTAGCTGATCTGGGCCAACCCAGATAGAATCTGATTTAATTTAAAAAGGAAATATAGCGGTAGAGCGTTGCACAGGAGCGTTGTGGAGCTAATTCATGAAAGTCCTGTATATGCACATCTCCTGATCTAATGTTCAGCACCCAGAAGAAGCTTAACAAATGTTATAGTTCCCTCCTCTGACTGACTAAAAAGCTCTGTGATGGTTGTTTGTTGATCTTGGAGTTGATAGAAGAAGACTCCTGCTTCTCCACTCCTATAGCCAGCCGGATGTTCCCCCAAACTTCTCCACTCACTATCTTTTTATTCCTTAAAGATACCATGCAAATTACCCATCTTTCTGCCCTTTCCTTGAATCTGTCTTCCTGCCTGAACTATTGGACCTTCTTTCTATTCCTCAAAGTCCTGTCCACCCTCCAAGTATCACCTCCTGTCTTTATTCCTTTACAAAGACTTTCCAGCACTTATCAAATACAGTGCTATCACTTAATAAAGGCCTCATCTATTCAGATCTGTTTCTTTTTAAAATTTTTATTCAATGTATTTAAATTTTAAAATAGAAGCTGTTCACCCATTTCTCCCATCTCCTGTTCCCTGCCTCTGACAACCACTAACCTGTTCTCTGTATCTATGAGCTTTTTTTTTTTAATTTTTGTTTTCTTTGTTTGTTGTTGTTTTGGTTTGGTTTGGTTTGTTTTTCCATGGTAGTTGCATCCATTTATTAATACATCCCCACCAAGAGCACGCAGGTGTCCTTCTCTTACATCCTCATCAACTCTTACTCTCTCTGTCTTTTTGATAATAACTATTCTAACAGGTGTGAGGTGATTTCTCACTGTGGTTTTTGATTTGCCTTTCCCTGATAATTAATGATGTCCAGCCTCTTTCCATGTACCTGTTGACCACCTGTATGTCTTCTTTGGGAAAATGTCTATTCAGACCTTGAGCTGTATGAGTTCTTTGTGTATTTTGGATAGTAGGCCTCTTATCAGATACCCAATTTGCGGTCATTTTTTCTCATTCAGTAGTTGTCCTTTTGCTTTGTGGAGGGTTTCCTTTCTTGTACGGAAGCTTTTTAGTTTGATGTAGCCCCACTTATTTATTTTTGCTTTTGTTGCTTTTACTTTTGTTGTCAGACTCAAATCATCACCAAGACATATATCAAGCAGCTTCCTGCCTATGTTTTCTTCTAGGAGTTTTATGGTTTCAGGTCTCACGTTCAAGTCTATAATCCATTTTGAGTTAACTTCTGTGTGTGGTGTAAGATAGTAGTCCAGTTTCATTCTTTTGCATGTGCCTGTCCAGTTTTTCCACCACCACTTACTGAAGAGGCATCCTTCTCTTTCAGATACTCATTCACTCAACAAGTACTTTTTCAAGTGCTCGCTATAGTCTAAATTCCATGAAAGTCCATTTTTTGGCCTAATTTGTTCACAACTATATTCCCATGCCTATTACAGTGTTCTATATATTTTATACGTCAATAAACATTTCTGAAATGAATTAATAAATAAATGCTGGGTACACAGTGGTGAACGAAAGCAACAGGTTGTTGTTAATAATTATGGTTTTGTCTTATGAATGATTACCACGGCAAATTTTTCTTCTCCATGACTCAAAAATGATAACATCCCCCCAGGTTCTGGTCTAGACACTCTCCTCTACCTACACCCACTCCCGTGGCAATGCTACCCACTCCTGCAGCTTCAGCCACCATCCCTGTGCAAGTGAATTTGTCTGATTAAGGATTGATTTTCTTCTTACAGGGAAAAAGATAAAAATAACTTTATTTCTGCCTACATGAATGGACCCAAACCAAAGACCTACATCCTTAGGCTAAGGGTACAGCTGGCCTTCAGGACACCAACTCATTCTCCCAAGATACAGAGGAGATGAAAGAAGATGCACAGACAAAGACTCAAGTTAGTATTGTACATTTTCACCATTCCAGGTAAATTCAATGCATGCTGGCAAAGGAAAAAAATTTTGTACATAAGATTTGGGGTTCTATTCACAACCATAAGACCTTGGCAAGTAAGGAAAGGTACTTCTATGAGCAGTCCCAATAGTGTAACAATAGCGGGCCAGGAAGGTATTTCGTGTGTGTTAACTTAGTTAGTACCACCAACCTTATACATTATTCCCAAATTACAGATAAAAGACACTCAGGCTTAGAGAGGCTTAGTAATATCCTCAAAGTTTATGGATTCTCTGAACAACTGGGTTGGACTCAGCTGGAACCAAAGCAAAAGTTTTAACCACTATACCATATTGTCCTTGAAAATATGAAGTGGTATTTGCCTGGAAGGGCAAAATTCCACCTATCAGATTATCCCAGATATACCTTTCCAACACAGCCATGAGAAACAAATGTACATGTCTAATTCTGACCTCCTTTCTGAGTTCTAGACCATGTTGATAACTGCTGGGCTCCAAAGAACTTCACCAGATTGTCCCAGCAACACATTCAGCTCAAGTTGAAATCATTGTCTTGCCTTCCACACCAGTTTCTCTTTCGGAATTCTCTAGTCCTGTGAATATTATCCATGTATTTTCATTCATCCTGTCTGGAAAAATAAATAACTATTTTCATTCTTCCCACTCCTGTCCACTCCACTCCAAATTAATTGTCATATCCTATAGATTTGACTTCTGTAATATCTTTTAAACATGACCCCTTAATTCAATTGCTACAGCTTCAATTCTGGTTTCCATCCTTCACTGTGTAATAGCTATTAGCCTTCCAACTGTTTATCTTGCAGAATCTGTCCATAAAGCCTTTGAAATCTCTCTGAAATCTATCCAGAAAACCTTTATGATAGTCGTCTTCCTGGAGCACAATTTTAATCACATCGCTACCCTATTTATAAATCAAAGCTTCCATGATACCACTCACCGCCTGCAATTGCTTACCAGAATTCCTACAAAATCCCTCACCTGCCATTTTCCTCCAAGACACCTCCCGAACTTTTTCTGCAATGGCTCCTTCCACAAATCATAGGCTCTTGCCAAATGGCTTTGTATGTACAGGCTCTCCTACCTACAAAGTCATCTCGTCCTTCAAGGCCTACATCAGAGGAAACTTCCGTGAAGTTCCCAAGAGGTGCTCCAGCATCATCCATGCCCTGACATCCTGTGTCTATTCTAATGATGACACTGGCCTTGGCCACCACTCTGGATTGCTCTCCCGCAAACTGTGTTTTCGCTTGAGGCCCTCATTTATAAACAGCTGTCCCCACTCACAGTCATTTGCATCATCTATCAGACACGTCACAGAACATTAAACCTCAAAGCAAAGGTAAAAGTTCTCTTTCTCCAAGTATACTTGTCGGTCCCCACCCTAATGTCCCCCACATCCACACTATTAAAACGCACTGGCAAACTTGGTCCTTTCCATAAACACAGAAAGTGTGCTCCAAACTAACTTAGGATTTCCACCTCTACTTATCAATAGCTTAATGGCAATTTCCTCATTGTAAAACCATGTATCTTTTTTGGTTACCTCTCAGGAAATATATCTCGAATAAATTAATGAATCAACAAATCAGTTCTCCTTTAGTTCATACATCCTTGTCTTTTCCTCTCACTCGAGGCCTCAGGAATTGCTCCCACATCTGAGTGCTACATTCTGTGGTATTTTATTAGCAAAACTACGTTGCAATCTCACATTTGGCCTATAGATATGGGGGGTATGTGGTTCAAGGCCTCTTGAAATCCAGGCAAGGGAGTTGATACTTAATTTGGTAAGCAATAGGGAGCCACGGAAACTGTGCACTTAATTGCAAAATAATAAAAGACTAATTCTTTACTTTATCAAGACTACAAATTTGGCATACTATATACTAGTACCTTTCAGAGTAAGGAATGTCCTATTAATTTGTTTTCCTTTACAAGATGCTACTGGTAAGCTTTTCATGCCTGCAAGGCAGGATCAGCATTTCCATAAACTCCTGTAAAAAAAAGTTCCAGACTGGAGAATTTTCAAATTCTCCTCCTCACTTTTGCCCAATCACATTTCAAAAGAAATCGTATTTGCATATTCAAGGTGAGGTCCCAGGGAAATACGCCTCGTGCCCAGTATTGTAGAGCAATTATTTCTACATTGTTGAACTGGCACTATCTTCAAAATATGTCAGCTCAAACTGCGCAACAGATATAGCTATGAATTAGCCAGGCTAATTATCCAGACTTGTCTAGACTAATCAAGTGATGAAACTGCTTCAGTCTGCTGGGCTTTCCTTGAACAACTAGCAATAAAACATGAGCTTGTTATGACTAGTAAAGTGCATAAACACAATTTGCAACAAAGAAAGAAATTCTGTGTTCCCTGAACGCAGGTCTTGCTCACAAAGCCCGGGGCACAGCCGAGTCTGCCTCCAAAGGTACTTTGAAGGAAAGTCTGTCTCCTTACAGCAGAAAATCAATACTGCATGCTGGAGGGGAAGATGGAGAGTTAAACCGTCCTCTCATGGGTGAGCAAACATCAACTCCGTGCTAGGCATGGAGAAGCGCACATCTGCAGGCTGCAAGACAGACTCCGAATAAAGCCCCTCTCTGAGCAAATTGGTGAGGCGACGCGAAGGTTCAGACCGAAGCTGGCACCGCAGACTCAGGGCCCTTTGCCTTATGTAATTTCATTTCTGTGCAACCACAGATCAGCGTGCACCTGCAAAATTACATAATGTGCCGTTTACCCAGCTGTTATTCCAGCAAACCTATTCTTTGCACACCGATTTGCCTGCCTGCCTAATAAATCCACAGGAAGGCAGGGAGGGAGAGGCAAAGCTTTCTCCATCACACTGTGTTCATTCTCGGCCTCCCCTTTATCTCAAAATACCTATCCCTCCCACAGTTAGAGAAAATCACAGGCCTCAAAAGCTTCAGTGAATGGGAGCTTCGCCTAGGTCCTTTACAGGACTATCACTACGTTCTGAGAAAGAGAAATGTTTTTCTCATCCTTTGTGTCTTAGCCTGGTTCTGTCTCCTTCTCCCAGGTCTAAAACAAAGCTTCCTCTCCTCTTGGCATCTCCCTCGCTGCTCTCCCATTTTTCCTGAACTGCTGGGGTATTTCTGGCTCCTCCCCACGTTGAGTCAGACTGGAGTAAGGGTTGCAGAAAGCTTCTAACATCATCTCTAAATACTAAAGGTAGGCGGGCTCCCACCACTTTCAGCAGCCCACATCCTCAGGCTACTATTTTTCCACTACAATGATGATAAAAGATAAGACATTGTTCAAACGTTCTTATGCAGGGAACCATCTGAAAACAGGGCTTTGAAAATACAAAACATTGCTGGTTCCCAGGGACAGAATTCCCATCTTTCTTTATGCCTCCACGAAGCTCTTCAGCACCCCCGGCAGAAGGGAGCCCTAATTACTCAGGGTGCGTCAGATGCACTGTGAGAAACACAGAAGGGACCTGGTGCATGACGTTGAGGGACTGAGGAGCCTTCCCTGGGTGAATCAGGAGGCAGAGCAAGCTGCTTCTGCCTTTTCCCACCAGAGCTCCCAGAGCGCTGCTCAGAGGGAAGCACTTAACTTTTCCTATTGATCTTCTTCACGATTAATTAAGCCAGAATGTAAAATAATTTCTGAGCTATTAATTTCCCCTAATATTGAATGATGTGCTATTCAGATAAGAGCATTTGAAGTAAGGGAAAGGCACATGTACTTGGGTTTACATAGTAGTCATATTTTTGTAAATTTTGATGAGTTTTAAAAATCAAATCAGAGCTCTTGGGGGCTTCATTATTTGAAAACATTTTAACTGTATAGCTGCTTATAAAACACGTATTTCTGGTCATATGGTTTTTCTCATGTATTTTTTTTCAAATAGAACATAATTTTCTCGCTTTAAAGTGAGCATAGTACTGTGTTTCTGCAAACAGAAAATCCCGAAAATTTCCCTAGATTTCTGTTCAGCCGTGCTCATTAAGGTTCAATTTTGAATACTCTACAGCCAAATTCTGGGATAATTCAGACCTAACTTCTGTATTTCACACAAGCCCTAGAGTTTGACATGCTCGGGAAAATGTGGCCTCCCTGTTTTAGGTTGGAGCATACCTTTACACAGCTGCCCTTGCCCACAGCTGCCGTCTCTCTTAAGGCTCAAATATAAACATGGGGAATATCTGTGACTCCTGCTATCTTCCTATCCTATTCACCTGGCAACCCTCTCTTTCTGTCTGTCTGTCTCTCTCTTATAGATTTTTAAATCACTTTAATAGTGAATTCTCTAACAATTAGGACCTCTAAAAATGAAATGAGCTTACTATTGAAATGGCCATTTGCCTCTCAGTGAGGATATTCTGATAAAATCTGGATATCCACTCATCAGATGTGTTGCAGAAGTACCTTAGAGATTGAAGGTCATCTTAACCAACTAGTAAGATGATTTTCTTAAGTTGGTGTGTGCATGTAGGTATGTATATTTTTATCATGATAAAATAGATACAACATAAAAATCACTGTTAGTGACATTTAGTATAAACGATGTTGTCGACTTCCACCTCTATCAAGTTCCAGAACTTTGCGCCCTACAAGGAAACCTGCATCATGAAGCAGTCACTGGCCCATCCCCCCTCTCCTCTTCCCAGCTCCAGGCAACCAATATCTGTTTTCTATCTATCTCTACAGATATTACGATCTCTGGTCTTTTGTTCTGGCTTCATTCTTGTGTCACCAGCCGCCCTTCTGGCTACAAATCACCAAGTCGATTGCTTTGAGGTCCATCTTTCATTTCCATCCTCTCTCTTCCCTTCCCAGCCACTCACCTGTGTGGCCAGCGTGTTATTCTGCGTGAGATCACTGGTCTGGGACTGCTGCCCCTCCCCCACCCCGCAGACCTCCTCCCGGGGTGCCACACTGATAGCTCTTCTTGGGGCCATCTGTGGAGCTGGAAGAGCAGCAAGTCACCTTCAAACTTGTCCACGGTTTTCATGTTTTAAAACAAGATACGAGAGGCACTTTTCCCCTTCTTGACAAATCTAAGTGGCAATTAGCTGGTAACAGACACTCCCCCTGAAGTGTCACAATGTGCTCGTACCTCACAGAGCCACCCTCACCTCGGCTCCAAGGGGAAGGTTTGCTGATGGCCGCAGAGTTGGCAGTGCTCACCTCCTTCCAGACGTGCCCCCGTAAGCAATGTACATGTATCGCCTGCATTTCCTGTGGGTTCAGGGCAGCAACATAAGGAAGGGCAGACTGCGGTGTGCTGGTGGACTCCAAGCAGCAAGATCCAGGTTCAAATCATATCTCTGCCATTTACTAGAGACGTCGCCACAGGCAAGTCAGGGAACAACCTGAACCTTAGGTTTAAAAGGAAGGTTGTTTTAAACAGTGGCTAACCTCACTAGATTGTTGCCAAGATCAAAGTCCAGAAAACTATCATGTACACAAGAAGCTCCTTGCAAATTGTGACCACATCCTCCAAAAGTCCACTAGCGTATAAGCATCATGCAGGCAGGAACTCTGGCGTGATTTCTGCTTCCAGGCCTGACGCATCATTCAAGACATAACAAACACGTCGTAAGATTTTAATGACTTAGTGAAAGAAACAATAGTGTTATTATTAGTGGTCACCAGGGCCATACAATTAACCTCCAATGAGCATCATCGACAGATAACTATCCAGATCGTTTTAGTAACCGAGTTGTCACCAGGCAGCATCTTACTCCATTAGAGTTCTTCTCAATGATGCCAAACTTAGAAAGGGAGCGTTCATTCATGTAACTGGAAGAAAAAGATGACTTCAACTTGAGATGGGCTCTTTTTAGGAGCTACGAGATGAGACTCATCATTTACCTTGTCTGGGACTCCTCCTCCTGGTGTCTCTCTCCCCACGCTGTGATCGCGCTTCTACTTCACGCTCCCATCTCCAAGCACTTCACTCCCTCGTGTGTGTGAGCGACATCCTAACTGTTACGTTTTCAAGTCTAGTGGCTTCTCCCGGACTGGAACTAGCCAACTCTCCTTCCCTGACCTCTTTCCCCTCCTTCCTTTCTTGTTTCTACAGTAATTTTTATTTTTATTTTTGTAAACAAACTATGTGTAGTGTAAGTGACAAGGTTTTAATGTAAATCCCTAACATCATATTATTTTACCTTAAATAATTCCAATTTTACCCTTTGTTTAAAAAAAAGTCACTTTGTCACACAACCACAATGCCATTGTTAAACCTAACAAAATAACCGTAATTTCTCCTTTCATCTAGTACCTAGTCCACAGTCAAGATTCTCTGAGGGAATCCAAATGTTCTCTGACAGTTGGTTTCTTTGATCTGAGGCTCATTCGCAGCCTTCAGTGCATTAGGGACGGAAACTTCGTGTTTACTATTCTACTTCTTGGCCTTGGTGCTGCCCAGTGGGTACCCGGTGAAGGGTTTTGTCCATGACAGATATTTACCGACCCCTTGTATGTGCCAAACAATGCCTTCATTGCTGGTGCCGCAAATATAGATAAGACAGACTTTTTGTCCTCAAAACCTCAAAACTTAAGTGGACCAAAATAAATATTGAAGTATGAATGAACACAATCAAGGTGAATCTATCAAGCCCAATATCTGCTTTTTTTACCCTTTAGAGAAGGCTTTGGAGTGGAGCTTGATGAACTTTCTGACTAGCAGCATCAACCTATCACTTCCTGTGGCTAAAAATACAAATCGCAAGTTCCATTGTATGAGCAAAACGTCAGAAGGTTTGCTGAACACACATCATTTTCTGTCGTTGGTTTAGAGCTGTTCTTCATGTTTTATTTTCAGAAAGAAATTGGGCGTTTGAATAGGAGGTCGCCCTGCCCAATGGCAGAGCAACCCACCGCTTAGTGGCTTTCTGTTGCCTGCAACTTACAGGGCCACCTCCCTACACAGCCTGCCAGAACCTCTGTCATCTGGCCTGGCTACTTCTCCAGACTCATCTCCTGCATCACATCTTAGGCTTCACCAAATATGAACAGCTACAGTCCCCCCCCTCCCCACTCCAAAAAAACCCTTTCCTTATGCATGCCATGACCACGTTCTTGGCCTTCTCCAGGCCTCTGCTCATGCCATTCCTCTGCAACAGATCCTCTACCTTCCCTTTTCATGTCCCCTGCCCTCTACACCTAACCCCTATGCATCATTTAAAACTCAGTTCAGGGGTTCCTTCCTCTGGGAAGCCCTCCATGACCCTCCTTGGGTTATGGCACCCTTCCTTAGGCTTCTAGGATATCATGTATAAATCTTGTTTAGCACCTAGCAGGCTGTGTTAAAATCATCTGCTGACAGTATGGACCTTCCCCTGCCCCTGGACCAGATATCACCCTCTCCAGGGACAGGACTGTGTACCCTGTGTCTCAGTTTCCCAAGGGCATGGCCAACATCTGGTGAAAAGAGGCCCTCAAGAGTTCTCTGGGCAGACTTACTAGAAGATGACAGCAGTCATTAAATAGACAGTGGCAAACATTTAAGAGCTAAAGGTCATGATGTTCTTTTCAACCACTTCTTGGAGCTGAAAATTGAACAAGAATGTTCTGGTCTACCCCTAGTATTTGGCAGGGGAGGAAACCAGTGCTCAGAGAGGACATGGCCGTGAGTGTTCATGGGCAGCCAGCGTGTCACTCAGAGTCCCAACAGAAGAGAGATAACATGCTTGAATGAGATAATTCCAGGAACTTTGTGTATTTGTTTTACACAAGGACTATTGACAAAGGTAGGGAGGAGGTATAGGGGAACCACCAGACATAGTTTGGTGACCTGAAGCTAGAAGCAGCAGAGTTGCTGGTGACCATTCTAAGGTTAGGGTGACCAGCTTGTTTCCATTTACCCAGGACTGTCCCAGTGTTAAACTCTAAGTCCCACGTCCTGAGAGTACTCTCAGTTCCAGCAAACCAGGATGGTTGACCACCCTGCCTAAGGCTAAGGTGGAAAGGAAGAGAATGGTTATTAGAACAAGAAAAGACAGGTCGGCCCCTTAGGAGGAAGCACTGATCTTCAGAGAGGGAGGAGAAACCAGACCTCGCTCTCCTACCTCCTGCTAAACTCCCACAGAGGCTCTGCGTTGGGCTTTCTATGAGCCGAAGCCAACCAGAAGCCAGGTCCACACTGGCCAGCCTCCAGGGCAGAGGGCCCAGCCCATAGCCACACAAAAGAGCCTCAGGAAGATGCCCAACTCCCCATCCAATAGGGACCTGGCAAGTCAATGCAAGTAACAAGATGGTGCTACCCAAACCCTCAAACCCTCTCCAAGATTTCCAACAAAGCAAGAGTTCGGGAGAAGGGTACATTTAAATTCTCATGTTGCTCCCTGGCTCCCAGCCCTTCTTCAGGCAGTCAATCACCTTGCCATCCATGGATTTTATCTCTGGCAGGCACCTCACAGATCCAGATGTAAGACGCAGCCCCTTCCTCAAATTCCACAAAAAAATTCCACTCACAAAATGCAATTTTTGGATTTATCAGACCATATTTGAAATTTGGAGGGAGACCAAAGAAGAATTTACATTGCAGAGAACTTCAAATTGAACAAAACGTCCTTGTGCTCAGAAGCTCTTCAGCCCCACCAACCACCCAGAACACTTCGCAGGCTACCTAATGCTCTATAATTCCTCAGCCTCTTACCACATTCACATGCCTCTCTCTGCTCTTCCACCTCTCCTTTCATACCCTCCTTCAACCTTACCAAAAAATGTCTCTTGTGTTGAACAATGTGTCATTGTCTTCTGGGTCTCTGCAGGACCAGTCAACACCCAAGCCCTCCAGATCTCCCCTCTTCCCTAAGGGATGCCCTAGAGTGGTCTGCCCACCAGAGCCAGCTCTTCTCCTGCAATGAATTCTGCTGACATCTGTCAGTCAAGAAATTTTTCACCTCCTTTAGTATACTATTCTAGAGAAAGCAATCAATTTTTTTGGAGTTGTACCAGCAAAGAAGACTTTATTCAACACTATTGTGATGTTCAAGACTGAACTCAGCTCTCTTGAAACAAAAGATGAGAGGGTTTTGTAGTGCTGGGGTGAGCTGATGGAAGAGTACTGGGCTATAGTAATATGGGAGGCTGGTCAATGTAATTAGATCTTCTGTGTTTGCTAACTGTTGCTTACTGAAGTCAGACTCCTACCCCTACCATGACACTGGGGGATGGGGGTCTATTTCCTTCAATAATCACATTTCAGAGGAATGACTGCCAGCATCTGGAGAAAGACATTCCTGAGTTGCAAAATTGACAAGAGGCTGAAAGAATATTTATGTACATTTTTTACATTGAATTTATTAGGAGGACACTGGTTAATAAAATTGTACCTGTTTCAGGTGCACAATTCTACTACATATCACCTGTGCATCCTACAAAGCCATAGTAATCAAAACAGCATGGTATTGGCCTAAAAACAGACATATAGATCAATAGAACACAATAGAGAGCCCAGAAATAAACCCACACCTATATGGTCAATTAATACTTGACAAAGGAGGAAAAACATACAATGGTGTAAAGATAGTCTAGTCAATAAATGGTGTTGGGACTATTGGACAAAACCATGCAAAATAATGAAACTAGACAATTTTCTTATGCCATACACAAGAATAAACTAAAAATGGATTAATGACTTAAATATTACACTGAAAACCATAAATATCCTAGAAGAAAACATAGGCAATAAACTCTTGGACATTTCTTGTAGCATTATTTTTTGCGATATATCTCCTCAGGCAAGGGAAACCAAAGGAAAAAATAAACACATGGGACTCCACCAAACCAAAACGTTTTTCCACAGCAAAGGAAACCATCAGCAGTTGATTTCTGTGTAACCCTTTGAGAAGTTTATTAATCAACTTGCACAACAGCCTGTGTCAATGGCTTTCTTGTCTTGTAGAAGTCAATGCTTCCTCTGAACAGGTCCCAGTGCCTTACCCCACTCAAAGTTGGCATATTTGAGCATCTTGGAGTCCTTGGAGTAGCAAAGCCTTGGCATACTGAGCTCATCATTTTCTTTCAAAGGCTGATTCAGGCAGCTTAGGATCTCAGCTCTTTAAAATTACATTGAGATGAATCTTAGGGCATACAAGTTGCCAGTCCAAATGTAATTTTGATTTCCAAACCCTACAAGGTTCCGTATCTTAAAGTGTTAGATTAAAAATGCCATCTGCATGCGTAGGCCTTTTACCAACTTTACTTTTGCCCTTAATGGAAGAGCAATTGTGGGGAAAAAAGGCCCAGTCCTTTCAAGAATGCTCAGGCTGTTAGAAGCTTCCTTTTCAGTTTGCATGCCTTGATATAAAAAGCTAAAGGGAGGTGGAGGAACCTGGTCCAGAGCTCTGGGGACCTGCTTCTCATTTACGCTGGTTTTTTTGTAGATAATAAGAGAATGTACTCACTCACAGCTTGACTTCAAGATGGAGAAGGATCTAAAGGAGACTCCAGAGCACTGGGGACAAGTTAAATTATCACTGAGTGATTTATATCACAGAGTATGAAATTTCAGAGCTTCTGCATTGCTTTGCCTTAATCAAAACTTCAATGTTATATAGCTATATTCATCTTTGGGACCCACTCTCAGATTTCTTTTAGTTGTCTTATTTGCTGGATTTAGTCAACTTTAAAGATTTTTATAAATTAAACACAATATGAAATGATATCTCTTTCTATATTATTATCCACACATCTTATTGTTTAGTAGTAGAAGTATTTTGTTTATTTAATGTTGTAAACTAAGATATACAGAGTTAGGCACAAAGGATGAGGTTTGTAATAGAAAAGCATCCCTAAGCTTTTGCATTAGCTCTGTTAATGAGTGTGTGAACTTTGGAGATCGAGCCTCAGCTGCTTTGAGTTGCTTTTAGCTGTAGATCATAGAAACACTGCTAGAAACAGCTAGGAAACAGTAAATGTCCTTAGGGTTTAGGTTCCTCTTTAGTTGCTTTCCTGCTATGTCAGGGTGCCAGATCTGACATCCCCACAATTCTCTTGAAAAGAATCCTTTCGCACATATTCACAAGACGTCTGCTGCCCCTGCAGCCATGTCACTTGGCTATAGCCAAGGGCAGGAAGCAGGTGGGTAGTCAGGCAGTTAGAAAGCACTGTCCTTGGATACTACTCTCTTTTTATCAATGAGGAAAAATCCCTTCCAAAGTGCCCCACCCTCAATTCACTTCCTTTACCATCTCATTGGCCTGAACCAGGTCTAGTTTCATGGGGGGCCAGGAAAGTGGGTAATTTTATCACATAGCAGACAGACAGGGGAGCAGGTTTTGAGGCATAGCTTGGGACTGTTGGCTGTCCCTGCCAGCCTTGCATTACCAAATGAGACCCTCATGGAAAAATCCCCCAGGGCTGCTATATTTATGCCTTTAGCAGAGCCTCATGACTGCAGTAATGTAGAAGTATTGATATATATCAAATAGAGCAGTATTCTGCATAATTCAATTGGTGACTATAAGGAAAACCTTCCTAAAAGAAAAGTAGAAAATGAATACGGTAGAAGAGTCAGAAGTGCTTAAAGCTGCCAACCAAGTAATATCCTAGTCCTTTCATCCTCCAGGAGATCGCTTATTAATAAATCAAAAGAGGAAGAGTGAGCAGCCACTTTTTCACAAGATCACAGCATGCTCTGAATTAGGAATAGATTCTCCTGATGAATTTAAATCGGACAAGAAAGTGCTAAAGGCTTGTGTGTCTCCCTGTACAGGTCTCGCAAAACCTTCTCAGCAGCCACGTCCGAGTTCACTTCCTGAGCACAACCCCAGCAGGGTTTTGTGCAGAAAGCTGGATTAGTCAATGCAGAAATTAAGTTCCAGCTTAACACTAAGCATTTGGTGACTCGTAGAGATATGCATCGTGAGAGAAATGTCACCAACTTGGCAGACGTAAATGTCTGAAAGAAAACATTCCAATAGAATGTACTGAAACAAAATTCGAGCAACCAGCCAGGTTTTCTGAAGCAATGCAAGCATATCCAGGGGACGGGAAGAGCAGAAAGATTAAAAATATGACATACTTAAAATTCCAAACTAATGCCTCTTCACTGATGTATGGAAATGCCACATCTGGGGTTGTAGAAAATGTCACATCTGTGCTAAGCAAATTTAGGTTAGGTATTCATTAAATGCTTTCTGGTTGACTAGTTAAAGGATTTCTTTCTACTAACAAATATCCATCAGCTTCTCAACTCACTCATTCTGATCAGGGGTAATCCAATCAAATCTAGGGTATAACATTTCCCCCTGCAGTTTAACAGTCACATACATTCGCTGTTCATTTAGCTAATAGCCATGGAATCAGAGGAGAACAAGCAGAAGCCTGTCTTTGCTTTCTTTCCTGGACACTTGAGGGAGCATAAGAAACGGAGATGAAAAGGTGAACACACAGGTGGCAGCACACCTTAGAGGCTGGGATGAGCAAAGGAGAGGGACTGTGGCAGAGGCAACACCACCCCCCCCCACCCCCCCACCCCCCCGCAGTCAGAAGATGCCACAGCAGGCCAGCCTGGGGATGCAGGAGCCTCCAAGCAGAGTGCTTGCAGCCTAGAGCCTCCAGACACCTGGCACTCAGAGCTGATGAGTGATGGGGGTCAGTGGGGGGGTGGGAGGGAGGGTGCTGGGGAGCTGCCCCCAGCCCTGTCCAAACAGAGTAGAGACCCTAAACCTGGGAAATTTTGCCACCCCACCCCTTGAGATATTTGGTAATGTCTGGAGGCATTTTTAATTGCCATAACTGGGGTGAAGAGGCTGCCAGCACATAGTGGGGTAGAGTCTAGGGATGCTGCTGACCATCCTACAATGCACAGCACCGCCTCCAGCAAAGACCTACCCAGCCCCTAATGTCAGCAGTGCCCAGGAAAGGCCCTGCCTTACACTGTGAGAGAGAGAAAAGCTGGGGATGGAGAAGGGGGCTAGCTGCGTGTTACTCATCTCCGTCACCGGGACTCAGGAAGTTATATCGAAAGTTAGAAACTCATTCTAAAGCCAGCTCTACTGCTCACACACTTGAAGAGCTTCAACTTGATCACGCCCCTTCTCTCACTCTGCCTCAAATACCTAGTAGGGTTGTTGTAAATAATTCATACATTAATTTCTGAGCTTCATTACAGACTTCTGTTAATACTACTTATCTCCCACCGTTTTTCAAGGATAGGATGAAAGAATGCATGGAAATCTATTATGGAATTTAAAACACTACGCAAGGAAAAGGGACAAAGAAAGTTGCACCTGTGCTTCATATATACCTAAATGCTAATATTTTAGAGAGGAAAAAAGACAGTGTGCCCATTTTCTTATTGACAGTTTCCCATTCGTTAGAGCAGGATAATTAAGTTATACAAACATTGATTCTCCACTTTACTGCCCGTAGAAGGGAGTAAAGGGTTTTTCCTTTGCAATTTTGAAGAACAGGGCTCAGTCTTAGGACCCCGTCTTTTGTCTGTCTATATCCATCCCACAGGAGAACTCATTCTCACAACTTAACTACCAGCCTACACCTGTTTTCTCCAGCCCAGAACTCTCCTCGAGATACAGGCTCACAGATGCCATTTAAATATCTACTTGGTATCTCAGACTCAACATATTTACGTTGAGCATGTTCAAGTTGCCTTTAAATGCTAACCCTGCCCTTTGAGTTGCTCAGACCAGAAATGTAGGAGTCGTCCATGACTCCCCCTGTCTCACACCGCACATCCAACACAACGGACAACATACCCAGAACCGAACTACGGCTTGTCCCCTCCACCGTAATAATGTCATCAAAGCTCCCATCGCCTTCCCCCTGGATTGTGGTAAAAGTTCCCAGATAGCCTCCCTTCAGTGGATGCTCAACAAACAGATCAGCCAGAGTGATCCTATTACAAAATAAGTCAGATCTTATCAGGGCTCTGCTGAAACCCCTTCAGCTCTCCATCTCAGAGTAAGAGCTCCAGCCCTTTAACATCCTCTTAGGTCTCACCTGCCCCACCCCTCCCCCACTTATTTAGCCTTATCTCTCACTTTTCTCCACTCCTCTCCAGCCTCCCAGGCCTTTCCTGAAGGCCTTTGCATTCACTCCTCCCCTTTCTGGACTTCCCACCCTCACAAGGGGCTCAAATGTCACCTCTTCACTATTCTGATTAAAATTACAACCTCCCCCACCCCACACTCCCTTTGGCCCTTCTCTGCTTTTTTTTTTTTCTCTATTGTAATACTTTGTATCTCACATGCTACTTTTGTTACTTAATTATTGCTTTGATTCCCTTCCCCACTAGAATGAATAAAACTCAATGATAGTAAGATTCTTTTTTCTTTTTTGTTCTTTATTTCTGGCAACTACATCAGTGTTCGATGCATAGCAGGCACTCAATAAATATTTATTAAATAAGTGAATGAATGGACTATTAAAAAATACACACACACATACACATTTCCCAATGATAAACTAATTCTTGGAGAAGCGGTCTAATTTTATATGAGAACTGTTCACTCACGTAATCTAATCTGTACCACCTTCATTTGCAGAAAAACCTGGTGAAAGTCTGTAGTTGCGATTTGCCTTTACTTTGAACAGACCGAATTCTTTAGCAGAGTGTTTTTGCCAGTGCTCCCCAAACTCTTTGTCAGATGAAGGGTTGTGGAGTAAGCGTTTTTAGGTCACCCAGAGAAAGCATCCAAGGCGTGGGGATGGAAGGAGGGTTTTTCCACACGCATATAATGTGGCCACAACTGTTTAGATGATGTATTTGAAATGTGAAGAGACCTTAAGAGATCACCTGCTTCTATTCAGGCAGGTAAATTCTGTGTCCTGAGGCCCGTGTGGTTTGGTGTAGTTTTCCAGAGTTTGGGATCAAGTTCCTTAATCTCTCGGAGCCTCTGTGTGCTCATTTGCAAAAGTGAGATAGTAATACTATCTTAGTACCTGCCAGGATTGGAGACGGCTCTCTGTCTCGACTGGGCCTTACTTTATTTCTTTTCATGCAGAGAGAAGGAAATTGCAGGACTCTGGGCATCAAAGAGCAGTCAAGGAAGTTTTCTCTCACTTTATTTCCCATCCGAGAAAATGCTATAAACATTCAGATAGGACCGTTGCTGCTCCCATCTCTGCCAAAGTCGAAGTACTTGTCGGTGGAGCAGCCCCCAAGCCTCTGAACTGGAAGAGCTCATTCGGTCAGAGAGAAGTCCTGGAGGAGTTCACCCACAACCCTCATACCCTTAAACACCATCTGGCAACTGCTTCGAAGGCAAAGGATGTTCTGGCCCCTTAATAGAGTCCCAAGAGGAAATAGTGGCCCACAGGAGACACCCAGTCATAGGTCTCTCCTGTCATTTAGGAGATACTTATTTTTGTGCTGTTCTGTTCTTTAGTAGAAACATGGAAAACAAACTAGCATACTTTAGAGACTTTTCCCAGGAAACGTGCAAACGTTGCATGCACTTTTCTCTTGTGTATTACGTACGGCCTTTCTTCGGGGAAGGGCACTAGAAACGAATCTTTATAATATCTTTATGAAGAAAAGCAACAACTGGCACAGTCTGTTCACTCTCAATGCTTTCTAGAAAAAAAAGGACAAAGAAATTACATGGTGAGTATATGGGGGGGGGGGGGGGGTGTTGGCAGGAAGGTGCTTAAAGTCCATGAAGTGGATTCTACCATAGGAGCTAAAGAATAATTGCATACTTCATAAGGGCACTACAAGGTTTTAATAAAATCAGTATATTAATGCAGAGACAGTGCCTAAACACTCCGCACTTAATAGATGCGAGCTCCCTCTGTCCCCATCCCTTATCCATCCCAGAATGATGACTAGTGAAGTGAATACTTTAATAGCTCCCTAACATGTCTATTGCCCCTAAAAAATGAGGCCGAACGTGAGGATGCCCTTTCTTTCAGGAGTCCACAAGAGTGAGACCAGTGCTGTTGGATTCAGGATTTGTTCTCTCTGCGGAGTGGTTTCAATACGTACACAGAAAGTCATACTCACCAGTTAGAGGAGTAACCAGTGAAAATCGACGAAGACTTCTTTGAACCATAGAAATGATGAAATTCTTCCTCGTTAACAGAGGACCAATTAAATGGATTACGATACATCCCTACCATGGAATATCAAGCAGATGTTACCAAGAATGAGACAGATCTCGATGAAGAAATTGGATCCTATTTTACACATAGACCTATGCGTATGGCGTATATTAAGCATGTATATCTGAAAGGGCACAATTCAAGCAGTTAAACATAGGGTGCTTGATGGGAAAAGAAAAGTGGATTTTCACTTTTTATGTTGTTAATGTGGCAGGAACTTTTGATTCTAGTTGACCATTCCTATGCTCCTCCATTTCCCCATGCAGTTAGGTGGGATCATGTGACTGGTTTCTGACTTTGAGATGTGAGCAGAGTGACACAGATCACCTTCTGTCTGGGATACTCAACGCTGCGAGTCCTCCAAACAATCTTCCTGACACAAGAGTGGGAGGAGCCTGGATCACTCAGTTACCCAAGGAGCACAATTTCCCCGAGGGGTCTCTGACTTGAACTAAAAATGCACTGTCATTGTGTGTGTATCTGTGTGTGTGTGTGTGTGTGTGTGTGAGGGGGAACACACTACATAAAGCCACGGATATTTGGGACTGAGTTAATGTAGTATACTACTTATATATTGGACATAACATATTACTTCCCAAGTTTAGCAGCAAAAAGCAACAAACATTTTTCATCTCAGGAGTGCTTTGACTAAGGACCCTCATGAGGCTGCAATCAAGGTGGTAGCCAAGGCTATAGACATCTCAAAGCTCTGCTGGGGTTGGAGAATCTGCTTCCAGACTCACTCATGTGGCCGTTGTCAAGTCTTAGCTCTTCGGTGGCTGTGGCCACAGACATCCGTGGCCTCTCCATAGGTTTGCCCAAGGCAAGGTAGCTTACTTCCCCAGAGGGAAAGATTTAACAGAGAGGGAGAAGAGACTCCAAGATGAAAGCCACAGTCTTTTTATATCTTAACCTCAGAGGCAGCATCCTATCACTTCTGCCTGATTTTTTTTGTTAAAAGGTAGCCACTGAATCTAGCCCATGCTCAAGGGAATTAGAATTCTAAGATAGTGAGTACCAGGAGGTAGATCACTTGGACCACCTCAGAGGCTGACTACTATGTGCATCACCGCCTAGCCTACCTTTAACAACAGTATTATTCTCTATTCTTTGACATTATTTACAGCAAGTATGACTCCTTTTATAATTTCAAAACCAGAGATTAAAACCTAATATTCCATGTTTTAAAAAGCTATACAGCTAGAATCTCAGAAGGTTTTTTTCCCTTTTTTAAAAAAAAATAGTCCCTTAATGTGATAACCAAATGGTAAAATTATCCATTTTCCCTTTTCTCAAAGTAGCCCATTACTCTCCAGTTCTTAAGTGCACATCTTAGGAGTGACTCATTTTACTCCTGCTCCATTTGTGCTTTGTCACATTAAAGAAACTTCTTTTGGCACAGTCTAAGCTCCTGGGAGGGCCCTGAGCATTTTCTCCAGAAAAACACTTTCCATTTCCTAAGTGTTACTTGTGTAGAGCAGTAGCCCCTAAAGCAAGAATACAAAGTGAACCAGACAATAGCTCCCATCTATAGGCAGGTCCCCAAAGTTTACACCAAGCTTTGGAGATTCTGCCTGTCAGTGAACAGCTACAGATCTGCCCATGGCTACTGCTGTAGAGCTACTTCACGGTTTGCCTTCATCTCCACCATAGATCTTCAAAATCCAAAGACGATAAGGCAACCATTAGAAGACTAGGCTACCCTAGGATGACACATCTCACCTGCCAGGAGGATTGGGATCATCCTATGGAATTATCACTCATCACAGGTATCTGTCTTTCTTGATGTAACCAAAAAGAAAAACAATGAATATAATAACATAGTGAATGCCTTTAAATAAAGGGTAAGGATAAAATTTTCAAGGGGTTTCCTCTGTACTTGGAAGGAGAGGACTAAACAGGCAAAAGTCCAGAGACATTTTTAGTAAAAGAAAATTCCAAGGTACAAAGAAGCTGTTGCAGGAGACAGGATATTGGAGATAGGGAATAAGATCAAGTAGAATAGGGGGTATTGGAGAGATAAGACTGACCTTGATGGTGTAGTAGGTTTTAATTCTCTAGATCGTAGTCATCAAATTCCTTGCCATTTTGAGAGTGGACACACTTTGACCGTCTACTCTTTTTAAGAGCTTGGTAAGAGTCAAGTGAATCTAACAGCATGGTAAAGCTGGCACGCGACTGTAAATCATTTTTAATAGTAGCAGTTTGAGAAATAATGGGTCCTGTGGGAAGAGAGTGAGGAGTGTTCACCACAGCTGGGTAGTCCCTATAATTTCTTTCAATTTTCCTCTAAAAATCCCACATCAGCAATGTAATTGTCTGCCTCACTGTCTCCCTTCCACCCCAGATGGAAGAGAGAGAGCAGTGAAGAGAATAATAATGTGACATTCAATAAAGTGTTCTCTGTGAAGCCCCGGGCTGGGTTGGGGAGGGGGGCAGGACACAGAGGAGGGCACTGCTGGGCACTGTCCTGTGCTTTACAAGGGCAGAGTGATTCAGCGGAGCCCCCTACGGGGCTAGAAGGGTGACGATTTACAACACTGGGTTTTGTCACTACCCTCCTTTCAGAGCATTTTGACTCATGTTTATTTTACTTATTGGCTTTCACTCAGGTGCCTTTGAAAGAGCTTTGAGGCACTGGAAGGAAGGAAGGAAGGAAGGAAGGAAGGAAGGAAGGAAGGAAGGAAGGAAGGAAGGAAGGAAGGAAGGAAGGGAGGAAGGAAGGAAGGAAGGAAGGAAAAAGGAAAGAAAAGAGAAGAAAAACATTTTTAAAAAAGAAATTATCTGGAATTTCTATACCAAAAACCAGCCTTAGCTTTTTTGTTCTTTCTTCCAAGAATTGAAATTCTTTTAGGCATAGGAGGGGGAAAATATCAGAATTAGTAACAGACTCATATTTCAATAATAGCCCAGGACCTGCCTGAGGTAGCAAAGCAGTTCACCTGAATTTCTGCATTTGCCTTGCCTCCCTCAGGTCTTTTAGCCTTAGAGTCTGTAGGTGGATTCAGATGTGCTAATAGTATTTGTTAGGGATAATTGCAGAGGCATGTGACAGATAGTCTAAACTGACGGTGGTCTAAACAAAATAGAAATATGGCACTTCCACAGAGTCGATAAGGATCCATGTGTCTTCCAGCTCACTCACTGTCCCACCATCCCTAGGACCGGGCCTGCATCCTCACTCTGCACAAAAGTGGCTAGAGCTTTAGGACCAAATCTGGTTTTTCAGACAGCAAAACAGACAAGAGCGGACACACACCAGTTTTTGCAGGGAGGTTTCCAGGGCTGTCTGTATTACTCAACAATGATTCTGTGTCAAATTCCTCTTGTGCTTATGGCTATTGGACTCCTGTTGGGCTCAGCAGAGTGATTCTACTTCAGATTACAGGTCTGACCAACCATGGCACCACACTATAGTTCGGACTCAGGTCTGCTTCACATGTGTTCATTCTATGTCCCAACCTGACAGAGTCAGCAGCTTCTTGATCCATGGTTTTCCTATGGAGGATGTCAAATGTTCCCAGAAGGACAAAGAGACATATACCATGTCTTCTAGGGTCTAAACTTTAAACTGGCACAAAGTCACTTCTAATTACATATCATTGGCAAAAGCAGGTCATATGGCCAAGTTCAATATGAACTGGATGGGAAAGTATACTCTTCCCATAAAATTAGAGGGAGAGAAGTGAATATTTTCTGAATAATAATATTCAGAAATATTACACTATCTGTGCCAAGAATTCTCAAGACCACTCATAGGTTTGGTGATTCACTAGAAGGACTCACGAGTAATTAAAATTTATCATGCTGAAAGGCTACAAAGCAAATTCAACAAAGGGTAAAGTCCAGAGGAAATCAAGTGCAAACTTCCAAGAGTCTCTTCCAGTGGAATCGTGTAGACACAACTTAATTCCACCAGCAACAAGTTGTGATGACCCATGCAAACGTTGTCAGGGAAGCATGACTGAGTCCAGGAGTCAAGTCTCCCATGTTGTCTTTCAACCGCTGTGTTGTTGTATCTTTCACACTTATCACATGGATAGATCTACAATCCATCCGAGGTTAATTCGGGGCATGGGATAAGCAGGAGAATGTGGACATCCCAATGACACATTGTGTGCATTCAACTGGTTCAGAGCATTTATTGAAAGACCGTTCCTTTCCCACTGTACTGCAATGTCACCTTTGTCTATAATCATCATTTAACATATTTTTGATTATTAAAATACATAAATAAACAGTTTTTATTATTGGAAGAGCTCTATTAGAACTATTTGATTGAACTTATTACATATCACTGTTGAACATTTCATATACACAAAAGGAAAATAAGTAGATTAAATATTTCTAAACTTCTACTCATTCAGTGTGACTCTTCACCTTTGCAAATTTTCAACTCAATCACTGATGACTGTTTGTCCAGAAACTGTGGTCCTCTGTGCCATCAAGAATGTCAGCAATGAGGCAAGAAAATGCTCCATTGTTGTCCCAGAATTATCTGCATATTTTGATTTCAGTGTGAAGAAAATGACAACTTTAGCTGAGGCAACAGTGATTTTAAGATTCATCCTAACTTCAGAATTGTTACAATATAAAAATATGTGTGACTTAAAATTATATCTATATATGTAATATAATATATATATATATATGTATTATATATGTATTATATATATGGTTCTTAGGTCAGACGACTAGAAGCCTGAAACAGACCTTCAAGTGTATGGTATACGGAGGAAGTGCATCTTGTAGGGAGGGACTCCTGTAAGGAAAGAAAAGACTCAGGTTAGGGAAGGCTGGCGAAGGAGCTGAGCAACAATGGGATCTCCAGAAAAGTCTGGGTCGACCTTGCTCTATGCTGAACAGTGACAGATGGCAGAGAGGGCCCATAGACTTTTGCACCCATGTCAGTCAATCATTGGCTGCCAATAGCAGAGGACAGGGTGGGTCACAGTCTCCCCAACAAGGTCCCTCTCCTTGACTGGAACAAGTCTCCAAAGAAGAGATTAACTGTGATCTAGCATCAGCAGCTGAAGAATGGGTGCACTTACAAAGAGAATATGGGCTGAGCACCAATAGTGTTTACTATGGTCATCATATCTAAAATGTATTGATCATTTACTAGCTTTGCAGTCTCCCCTTTTTACAAATGAGGGAAATAGAGTTTGGAGAGGCAATTTTCTTACCCAGGGTCACACAGCTGGTCTAGTGCAGAGTTGATTACAGCAGTCTGACTCAAAGGTCCTCGCCCTTACTTTCTATACTGTCCTCTTTCCAAATAAACTCGAACACAAACTCAAGGGCGCTATTTATGTAGTGGAAAGGCAAAGCCCCTTGAATGCTCAAAGCCGGCCAAATAAGCAAGACAAAAAGATTATATTCATTTTTAAAGTGTTATTTTTCCAAGTTCACAATTTTGTTTTGCCTTCAATCCTGGGTTTTTTGTTTGTTTGTATTTTAGATTTCTGGACAGGTTTTTATTTCATCTTTAGAGCCAGGGGAGATTGATAAAAGTAATTATTAATACTTCTCCTTGCACCTTTAATTGTGCACATTGATCCTGTCTTTGGTTTAGCCCTCTTGGACAGTTCTACGTGTCCCCTTCCAATGTCTGCCATGACCAAGTAGCACTTAAGACTTTGTCTTGAGATCATGGAAGATATTTGTAACACACTTGGCTGATTTAATTATAATAGCAATGATAACTTTGTAATTTTGGTTTTCATTAGCTCCTTTCTTTGACATTCACAACCATTTTCTTCCCACACATCTTCAGCAGCTTTAAATAGCATCTCATAGGCACAAACGTCAGAAGGCTGAGAGTCACCTTTGTGCCCATTTGATTGACTTGCCCTCAAAAGAACCCACCAGCATTGGGTTTTTGCAAGTGTTTAGTCTCATAATAAATTCTCATCTCATTTTTTGGCATCAACGATCCATCACTAATTCTTCATTCTTTCACATGCCTCCCCAACCTCCATAACCTCACCCCCTGAAAAAGAAAGCAGCACCATAAAGTGACAAGCTCCATAAAAACCAAGTCAACATATAAATCTATGGCCCAAAATACAAACCAGTGACCAAAGAGGCTTGCATTGGAATCCAAAAATCAATTGTGGAGTACCCCAGGCTTTTCTTACAATAAGTCATGCAAGCTCAAGAGTATCAGGGTTACCCAGGAGCTGCACTAAATTCCAAGGCTGATCTTGTGGTTGCACCTGGAGGAAATCTGAGCCTCGTAACTAACTTTATGCTTCATAACTAAGCCAAGTGATAAGCAATCCAAAACCCCAGTGGCTCCTTGATGGCACATAAAGCAGAAAAAAAAAAGGCACTAAAATTTTGGCAGGAGTGAACATTAGCAGTTGGTTGGGGTGGACGTTTGTGGAAGCCAAATCGCTCTAAGGATAAAACTAATCTCCATCTTGAAAATTGTGTTTAGCTTTCAGTTTGTAGCTAAGACACCTAGTGAAATGTGTGAACTCACATGCGTGCTTCAGCTCCCCTCTGCTCAGCATCTTTCACTGTGCTCAGGAAGAGTCAGGGTGGGAGCAGAGGCATCGTTGCCCAGCAGGACAGCTCAAAGGAAAAATTAAAAGGGATACAGCTCATCTCCAGTATCTTCTAGGTTTTTTTTCTTTATGTAACCAGTGCCCCTTCTTCTCCATGGATAGCTGCACTCTAGACCTATTTTCCCTATATTCCATGTGACAATTCAAAGGGACTTGAGCAGAAATTAATGCCTTCTGTAAAGAAATAGAGTCTCTAATGGTGGACTCCTAGGCAACGATGGCAGACTTTCGGAAAGTAGAAGGTCCTTCAGGATTCATGCTGATGATGATACGGGATAAGCTACACCAATTACCAGAAACACACTGCTGATCTGGAAAGTACTGCAGATGAAGATATTTCAAAAAATCCTTAACTCCTACTCATATTCCTGTGTTTCTCCAGCTACCACTGTTGTGTTTCTTAATCCTGATGGGAAGAAGGAAAGTTGAGGGCTAGGTTTCCCCGTTAATGTATGGAGACACATAAGATTAAAAGGATTTGCTTCCTTGATATGAGGAAGTGGAGCAATGTTGAATTTTTAAAATATATTTTATTGACTATGCTGTCACAATTGTCCCAATTTTTCTCCCTTTGCTCCCCTCCTCTCAGTAACCCCTTCCCTCCAGCAATCCCCCCCCTTAATTCATGTCCATGTGTCATGCATATAAGTTCTTTGGCTTCTCCATTTCCTATGCTATTCTTGACATCCCCCTGTCTATTTTGTACCTGCCAATTATGCTTCTCTGTCCCTGCACCTTTTCCCCCATTCTTCCCCTTCCATCTCCCACTTGATAACCTTCCAAATAATCTCCATATCTGTGATTCTGTTCCTGTTCTTGTTGTTTGCTTGGTTTGCTTTTTATTTTTTTTTATTTTTTTAAGCCTTTTAATTATTTTTATTACTCAAAAAGCTTCGTTTTTTTTTTATTTAGCTTTCTGACTCTGTGCTTGTGCCTTCAGTACTTTCATAACAATTTTCTGCTCCTCGATAAGGAAAGCACGCTTGATCCTGTCACAGACACATTTCACACACACGGATCCACCATAGGCCCCGCTGACGTGTTTTTTTGTTTTAGACAACCTCATTAGGACTTTAGGTCTCACAGCACAGACTCCGCAAAGTCGGCCTGGGCACATGCCACATGCAGATTTTGATGCTTTCCCAACCTTTTTGGTGTAAAGGTAAACAATTCTATTGCCAGGGGTTCAAGACAGCCTAGTTTTGTTAGAGGCTGTATGGTAGGACAGCCTCCTATGGTATGTCAAATGCTGGACCATTGTGAATACCTAAAGACACCGTTCCCGGAAGAGGACTTGGTTTGCTTTTTAGATTCAGCTATTGATAGTTATGAATTTGTTGCCACTTTAATATTCATAGTTTTGATCTTCTTCTTTTTCTCAAATAAATCCCTTTAACATTTCATGTAATAATAGCTTGGTGATGATGAACTCCTTTAGCTTTACCTTGTCTGGGAAGCACTTAATATCTGCCCTTCGATTCTAAATTATAGCTTTGCTGAATAGGTTGTAGGTCTTTTTTATCACTTTGAATACTTCTTGCCAGTCCCTTCTTGCCTGCAAAGTTTCTTCTGAGAAATCAGCTGACAGTCTTATGGAAACTCTTTTGTAGGTAACTCTCTGCTTTTGCATCTAAGATTCTCTCTTTATCTTTAAACTTTGGCATTTTAATTATGATGTGTCTTGGTATGGTTCTCTTTGGGTCCAACTTGTTTGGGACTCCACTTTCTGGGCTTGCATGTTTATTTCCTTTGCCAAATTAGAGAAGTTTTTCCTTCATTATTTTTTCAAATAAGTTTTCAATTTCTTGCTGCTCTTCTCCTTCTGACATCCCTATGATTCAGATGTTGGTACTTTTGGAGATGTCCCAGAGGGTCCTTATAGTATCCTTATTTTTTTTTTTTATTCTTTTTTCTTCTTGCTGTTCTGGTTGAATGCTTAATTTTTTCATGGGGACTTAAATGCATCTTAGTATTTTGTTTTGTAAGCTAATAAAAAAATCCCCTTGATCCTGGAATAAACTATTTTAATATTTATGAAGCACTTAACAAAGTGCCTTCCCAAATATTTTCTCATTTATATTTCCACAACTCTGTGAAGTAGGATAACCTGTGTATCATTACCCTCACTTTAGAGATACTGGACAGGCCAATGTTTATATAACAGTTGGGTGGATACCTCAGAAGGTGGCCCAGGTTTCTGGTTGTCAGTCTTACGGTCCTTACCCCACGTCTCTTCTGATTTGTGCAGTAGCACGAGGACCTAATATTTCTGCTTCCACCTAGGATTCTGAGGTTAGAGCACATACTGAAATCGGTGACAAAATTTACTTCATCTTCTGTTTTTACAATGCTGGCATCAGAGATTGGCTTTATCAACAAATCTATTCAAACTAATTTCACTTTTCTCCTTTTTAGTTCCATCAGGTTTTGCCTAGGCCAATTCACTTGATTCCCCTTCCTTCTGTTATGATAAAACACATAGATGAGTTTTCTTCTCCATCTGGGAAAAGAGTGAAGTGAGACATTGAAAAGACAAGACAGAGAAAGAGGAAAACAGGACAGAAAAATCACTTTTTTTATTACCTACATTTCAAAAGAGTCTGTTTTTATGGAAAAGCTATTCTGAATAGCTTCTTTGAAATCCTGGTAATCAATAGTAAATGATTATTTTAGTAAAAGGGCCACTTTGAAGTATTCAAGAGATGACATGTGAGTAGGAGTTGAATCCAAGGAAAAATATGGTTGCTATGGGAAGTCAGTTTGATGAGCCACCCTTTCTTTCCTGAAAATACTGACTTAGCTAATAACTAGTGCAGAAAAACAAGTGTATTCTATGCTTCATCAATAGAATGGGTACTTCATGAATATAAAAGATAAAATACCCCACCCTCAGAGGCAGACAATAAGCCATAAAGAAATGAATAATTCCATTTTATACTGTGTTGGTGCTGTGGAAAAAGAAAAAGTAGAGTAGGATATGAGGAATTAAGAGTCTTAGTATTTACAACTTACAGTTTTAAGTGGGGCAATGGGGTAGGCCTCATTAAGAAAGTGAATTAAGCAAAGACTAGAAAGAGGTGAGGTGGTTAGCCAGAACAAGCCAGTGCAACGGCCCTGGGGCAGGAGTATGCTCCCAGGTTTGAAGAATAGCAAGGATGGTAGTGTGGCTGGAGCAAAGATAGAAAGGGGGCACATAGCAGGAGATGAGGTTCTAAACGTAAATGAGAGCTGCTTTTGTTGGGCATCAGAAGCCACTGCAAAGATGTGGGCTTTTACTCTGAGTAAGAGCCACTGTCGTTTCTGAAGAGACACAAGGCAGGTTGACTGGGATCACTCTAGCAGCTATGTTGAGAATACTAGGAAGCAAGGGGAGAAAGGATGAAATTGGAGAGACTGGTTTGGAGGCTACTTCAGTTAATAAGTTCCTAATTTTCTCATTTGGTGATAGAACTAGTTTTTATTACTCCTTCTGTAAATTCTTCATAGATGGCCTGACATCTGCCTTAGAATGTAGAGATACCTGAAAACTCATTTTTCTCAGCTTTGAGACTTCCCCCAAAACATCAAGACAGGAAGAATCCTATTTTAACACCGTATTACATTCACCTTATGTTACTGGAAAAAGCTTATCCTCAGGCCTGGCAATCCTAATGGGCCACCAAGGGGTCAAAATAAGGGTTAGTTTGTGATGAGGGGTGAGAGGACAGTTGACAAGGGAAGAGAGTGGATAGTGTGGTGGGTCCCAGTGGAGAGCCAACAATAATATTTAGACCAGGTAGTGGGAACAAATATATTTCAGATTTTATGACATAATCTGGAATGTGGGAGATGAATAGGAAAAAAGAAATAGCCACAGAATGGCATCTTTCAAGTTAAGAGAGCCTGAGCAAAGGCAGTGGTGCAAGAAACAAAAGGAGGGAACAGAGTCAAGGGACATTTTACAAATGGAATATAAGGGCTAGAAGTATGATTATCATGTAAACGACCAAGACAAGAACAGATAAAAATATGCAAAGAAATTGCAGGACACTGATATTATTAACAAACTAAAAACTACAGGGGCGTATTGGGCCATGGAGGGAGGTCAAGGCCAATGACCATCTTGGTTTTCTTCCTACCAAGATTCTTCACTTAACCAATGCTTATCACCATGCCACTGGTTCTGTGTCTCAAACAAATCATGCTATCAGAGCTTGCACATAAGAAATCAGAAGAGTAGGGAAGCAGAAAGAAAAGGTAAAAACTTGGAAAGTGCAGACAGGTAAGAGGTCACATCCTCAGAAACTTATTAAAATCTTGAATGATTCTAGAAACGTCATAGACAAATCAAGCAGGATCCCAGAGTCCAAAAGGCCAGGCTAAGCACTGAGAATTGTTGCTCTGGGATCCCAGAACAATAGCCCTGTGTTCCCTGCCTTGTCCCATGCTGTCTGCCCACTGCAGATGGTGAGCCCTGGTCTGTGGGTGTTTGTGACAGCTGAAAGGCAGACAGGAGCCTCAGGATGGCTCCTACCCTTGACTGCAGGGCATCCCTGCTCCTGCTAAAGCTGTCTTGCTCTTCCACACATTGTATTTCATCATGCAGTGAAATCATTATTTTCTTTTTCGAATACTTATACACATATCAGCACATGCAGAAAATACAAAACTGGTTTTAAAGTACAAAAGATTTCTTTCTTACAAAAGAAGGTATTGGGGCTGTAGAATTCCTTCACTGCCCTTTTCTCTCTCTCATCTTTGGAAAGAGAAGGGGAGGAGGCAGAGGGGAAGATGCACTTCAGAGAGAGAAAGATGTGGGTGGACTGAAAGGGAGGTGGAAAGGCAAATAAGAGAAGGGAGTCAGGAAGTGGGAGGGGAGAGAGGAGAGCCAACAATCTGAGCCAATTAAAACACCTAGGAGCAAATTCTGCCTGATGACTTGCAGGGAGAGAGGGAGAGAGGGAGGGAAGGAGGGAGGGAGAGAAGGAGGGAGGGAGGAAGGAAGGAAGGAAGGAAGGAAGGAAGGAAGGAAGGAAGGAAGGAAGGAAGGAAGGAAGGGAGGAAGGAAGGGAGGAAGGAAGGGGCATATAACAGGTGAGAACCATCCTCATACACGACCTTCAGTTTTATGTTCCTGTCCCACATGAGGTCAACCTCAAAAGTCTGCCCACAGTGAGTGACAGAAGTAGGACCTGCACCTCCTTTCTAATGGTGCCTGGAATTAGAGAAGACAGGTGTTGCCTTATTTATTTTCTGATTTTCACAATCCCGAGCCAGCATTTCCAGTGCACATCTGCCTCTCTTTTCTCAATTAGTCTAAAAGCATCAGCTCGCTCTTCTGCCACCTCATTTCCTCCTATTTGTTTCACCGAGTCCTTCTCTCAGACTTTCTGGCTGACTCTTGTGTCCCAGGCCCGGCCAGAGCCCATTTCGGACTGTTTGTGCCATAGGCAGAGCAGTTGGACACATGGGCATCACCCCATCACAGAGTCCTTGTTTGCTCTCTGTCCTTTCTCGGTCACAAACAGCTCAGGACTCCAGCTTTGTGTTAGAAGTCAAATGAGTCTCAAAAGGAGATATGTCTGCATGACTTTATCCCTGAGGTTCCAGAAGGCAGAGACCCTGGGGTTCTGGAGGCACCTCCCGGGAAGAAGGACAATGTACTGGGGAGTGGGTGTTTCTCTGTGGCCAGAACACCTAGCGCAGGTCCCTGTTGAGCTGGGTATGAAAGGCTACTTCCTTCAGCTCACTGGGCCTGATCTCCTCATCTGTAGTACTATGATGGTTTTGAGGGTTTTGTTAGGATCAGACTGGATAGAGGATGTGAAACTGCTGTTTAAACTGAAAACACTACAGCAGGGACATGTAATTTGTGTCTTAGAAAAGCCTGCAATGCCTCAGAAGAGCCCCAGCGGATGAGGCAAAAAGACTGAACTGACTGCTGGGCTGCCTACCACCACCTCGGCCAGAGGAGCTGAGCTTTTAGTAAAGTTTTCTATACAATTTAATTCAAAGAAAGGGGGTTCAGTAATCTTAAAAATTGGAAAATTGTTGTATTTTGCAAGTTATTTCTCTTCTCTTTTCTTCTACTTTTCCCTGCAGAATATCCCCAGTTAAGACAACCCTCCATCACTCTTGCTGTTTTTAAAAGAGAAATGGCATTCCTTCCCCCACTCCAGCCACCATCCTTGCCCCCATCCATTTCCCTTTCTTCTGTGAGACCCTCAGAGGGGGTGGAGGACAGAGGTTCCCCATCCCACGTGAAGAGCCCTTTGGATGCTCCAGAATGTTCCTCCATTGCTCCTCCATTTATCTCCTATAAGCAGCATCTCCCATTTCCATCCATCTCTATTCCTGGGGTTCTGTTTGAGGCCTTAGGTCGCCGTGCCTGCCACCCGCCAGAGAGCCTGGGAGCAGGCACATTGGGTTTCATAGGGCTGTCTCAAAACTGAATTGACCTGGAGTGAACTTCAGCAGGGCAGGTCAGAGAACCAAAGACAGGAGTGGTTGGGGAGGAATCCATAAGGAAAAGGCTGAGGATGGAAAGAATAAGAGACATGAGCAGAAGGACGGTGGGAACTCATTCTCTGACCACCTTGTCCTACTAACTACCTCCCCGAAGGGACACTACCCTGGGACTATGCAAGCAAAGAAGCAACAGGTAGCCCCACCCCTGACACCCACCCAGCCTCCCCTCCCTAGGCAAAGCCCTGCAAAAAATGTGTGGTTTGATTAGCAGTATCCTTCCCCACTCCTTTGCTCCCTCCCCACAGCCTTACCTCTCCAGATTCATTTAGGCTACAGTGTTAAGTAGCTTAACGAGTTACCTCTTCTGAGAAGATTGGCACTTTTAAGGAGGCAGGTCAGCTATCGGCGTTTAACACAAAGGATGTGATGTGAAGCATGAGGCATCAGAATTGGACCAGCAAGGGAGATGACTGGCTGCTGAAAATCACAGTTCCAAAGTGAATTCTGCCTTCTCTACTCACAACAGCGAAGTGAAGCCGGCACCCGGCACCAGTTCCTTGGCTGACAATTCTTTCTGTACCTTCAGGGACACTTATGCCACACATCCCAAACAGGCCTCCTTCTAGAAAAATGTCCTAGCTCTTCTCGGGGTGGAGGAGCTTGACTGCAAGCCCCCTTCCTACAGCCTCCCATCTGCCCCCCCTTTCCTGTTTGTGAATTGTACTGAGTTCTGGCTAGAGAGCGGTAGCTTCTGAAAGCGTGTAATAAAGTGAGATCCCTTGATTGAACGGGATGGCTTGATTGCTACTTTGATGAGAGTACCATTCCTCTGATATAGAGAACTGCAGAAAGCATTGGAAGGCATTACATGACCTTCCATCCCTCCCCTAGGACAACAATATAATTAACTTGCTTAGTCACCCGACTTACCCAGAAAAGATTTAGAACTCTGGTCTATGGGCATATTTATGGCTTCTATGCCTTGGAATAGAGAGTTGTTATTTTCCATGAGAATTGCAAACATCTTTATGTTTATTTTAAGCTGTCTGTTCTCTGCATTTGTAACTCGTTAAGTGTTAGTTATGGCTTATCTGGGACTTAAGAACAAGAAAGAGGCTACTACTTCGAAGTGCAGTAAATAATGAAATATGTAAGCTCCAGCTGGGTAAAGAAATTGTAAAGCTAAAGAATTCAATTTAGTTTCAAACTCCCTCTGGGCTATGTAACCTTACAAACCCTCTGAGACAAATCTCAGAATTCCAGCAGGGTTGAAATGGAATCGTTTTTAAACCATTGCCTGAATTAAATAGGGATGGGGTACCCAGGATTCCACAGGAGATAGTCCAAGGTAATATGATAATTTCCCACAAGGAAATGTCTTCTTGATCTAAGAAACAAACTACCTCTAATATAATAGTCTCGATCTATTAGAGAATCCCAGGAAGGCACTCTTCCCCAAACGTAGCTTCTAAATAGAGCTCCACTGACCCCTTGTCTATTATCATTGGAGTTAAAAATGTTAAGCTCATTTAATATTTTCTGCACCGACTTACTCCAGGATGCCTCAAATGACCTAGATGCTGCTGTCACAATCGACTTTGGGTTGGTTATCTGGGAGACTCCCAACACAGCAAATTGAGGACAAACACAAAATTCTTTCAGACAGTCATCTGGAAGGAGACAAGAGGACAGTCCTGTCCCACAGGGTTGGCACTGTAATTTGGCATCTGTACTTCAAGCCCAGCTAAGTCACGTTGCCTTTCAAAGATGCCTAATGAAGTGGCCAGAAGTGGAACAAATACAGTTCTGCCCTCCTGTGCCTTGGATGTGGTTGTGAATATGTCTCTACAGTAAAAGAGCTAAAAATACTTTGAAAGTGATAGTAATTTTTTGCCCTGGAACAAACACATACCCAACAATAAATTACCTACATTATTGTAGTAACTCCAGCATAGCTGTGTATGGCATACAAAATATGTTCACATACATTGCTATTCAATTATCATAAAAAACCCATGAGGGCAGATATTTGACCCCTTTGTGCACCCACAAAGTGGTTGCACAAGGTCATACAACTATTGAAAAGTAAAGCTCAGTTGAGACTGATGGATTCTCATTCTGATTCTTGGTTTTGTGCTACTTTTATTGCTCTGCATTGCTTCCCAGCCTGACTTTGCAGTAAGCTTCTTAAGAAATCCAGACTCAGGGGATAGATAGAACTGTTTGCCATACCACTGAGGATAGAGTTAACCAGAAGAGAGAAGAGAATTGTTGGGATGTGAAAACCCGTAATGGGCTGGAGCAAGTTATATTTCTAGATGCTCAGAAGGAAAATTTGCCTAAATGAGTGAGTGATTCACTGTCTGTTAGGGGCTGAAATTGAATACAGATTAGGTGCTGACGGAGAGTTGCTAAACTTGAAGACCAATCAAAATAAGATCAATGGCTTATGCGTTCATTTTAGGACATACATTGTAGCAATTCTGTATGGTAGGATCACATGTTAAAGACACTTTCATCAGGTGAATCTTAGGAGAGAGGATTGGACTAGTCAGATTCAAGGGAGATAGGTATCCAATTATTTGCTTCTCATCTTATCTTTATGATGTACGAGATAAAGCCAAATCTAGAAATGTCCACTAAATAATAACCTAGAAATTTTTACTGCTTGAGAGTCTTACATTATTTCGGGCAACTGTATTTTTAACAGAGACTATTAAAGCGGTTATTTTCTAATAAAAATAACTTTGTAAAGTATAATATGCATACAGAAAAGCACACTTAATATAATTATATGAGCATCCATGTTAAGAACATGACCAGCACCCCAGAGTCTCTCTCTTCTTTTCTTTAAAGCAGTACTCTTCCCAAGGGTCACCTCTCTCCTCACTTCTAGATTTGGTCCTTTGCTGTAAAATAAACCAACCAACCTCCTCTTAAAAATTTCATTTTTCAAGCACTTTTCATCTGTGTAAAGATTAGGAAGATCTCCAATAATTACAAATTTCCAATAGACTGCTATAACAACAATCCACTCAGTAGAGTTGAGGCACATAAGATCTATTTTCTCCGCCTTTTTATTCTTCAGAGAGACTGCAGGGGAGACTCAGAAAGGCCGAACATGGAAAAGTCAGGTCTGACATCTGAATTGTTAGCTTTTTCTCAGAAAGAATTCTTTTGTAAGAAGATAAACAAGAGTAAATATTTTCAGACCATTTCAAAAAAATGCTTTTGAAATCTTTCCTATAGGAGGTTGGGTCAAGCTCTCCATTTCTATCTGTCTTCATTCTTTCTGTTAAAATCTTGATCTATTGTTCAACACAGGGATTATTCCCCTGTCAAACCCAGAGCTACATATGTGTTGTTAGAAATGTAGTTAGTATTCAAGGCACTAAGAGAAGCCCTTTCTAAATTAAATGAAATTTCAGTGTGGTTATATAATACCAAATCAGATTGTCTGATTTTAACAGAGATTTGCTTAAACTCAATTTTATATGTAATTTTCTATTTGTAGAAACTAATAGAAGGAAATTGTAATAGACATGAAAGAGAACAGGAATCTTATAGAGTTTGTCATATTCTGCTATGTATTAAAATGATAACACTGATTTCATGGTCCACTATTTCATTAAATTTCCTGCTGTTATTAATGCTTTTATAATTAAAAGAGCCTTAAATTTAATTCAGAACTTACTACATATTTACAACTTTCTCCTAATGCTTGGCAATCAGATTTTAGAGAGT
>VMDR010008365.1:0-36910 GCA_007922815.1 Macrotus californicus | reverse complement strand
CACCCCTCCCCCCACACTCCCCCTCTTTAGTTCATGTCTACTCTGTAACTTTATTGAATTTGTTTATTAGTTCTAACAGCTTTTTGATGGAGTCTTTAGAGCTTTCTATGAATGATGTCATGTCATCTACAAATAGAGACAGTTTTACTTCTCCTGTCCTGATTTAGATGCCTTTTAGTTCTTTTTTCTTGCCTAACTGTTCTGGCTAGGAGTCCCAGTGCTATGTTGAATAGAAGCAATAAGAATGAGCATCTTGTCTTGTTTCTGGTCTTAAAGGAAAAGCTTTCAGTTCCTCACCATTGAGGATAATGTTAGCTTGGGCTTGTCATATATGGCCTTTATTATGTCAAGGTATATTCCTTTTATACCCACTTTGTTGAGGATTTTTATCATGAATGGATTTAAATTTTGTCCAGTGTTCTTTCTGCATCTATTGAGTTGATCCTATGATGTTCATCCTTCATTTTGTTAATGTGGTGTATCACATTGATTGATTTGTGGATGTTGAACCATCCTTGAATCCCTGGAATAAATCCCACTTGATTATGGTCTGTGTTTCTTTTAATGTATTGTTGAATTTGGTTTGCTAATATTTTGTTGAGGATATTTTGCATCTATGGTCATCAGGGATATTAGCCTATAATTTTCTTTTTAAAAAAAAATACATTTTCTGCATTTATTAATTTTTTTACAACATAATTTTTTTTTAATTTTGTTTTTTAATTCCATTATAGTTGTCCCAGTTTTCCCCAATTGCTGTCCCCTGCCCACCCCCACAGTCAATCCCCATCCTGTTATCCATGTCCATGGGTCATTTATACCTGTTACTTGTAATTTTCTTTCACAGTAGTATACTTGCCTGGTTTTGGTATCAGGGTAACGCTGGCCACGTAAAATGAGTCTGGAAGTGTTTCTTCATGTTTATTTCTATTTATTTATTTATTTATTTACTTACTTACTTATTTATTTATTAAAAATCTTGACCTAAATTTTGATTTGGGGTCATAATTGAGTTTAAGTCTTTTTATTTTAAGAAATTAACTTTTTAAACTTTATTTTTAAAGTGCAGTTTACGTTCAGTATTATTTTGTATTAGTTGCAGGTGTGCAGCATAGTGGTTAGATAATCACATACTTTACAAAGTGATTCCCCTGATATTTCCAGTGCCCACCTGGCCCCACACACAGTTATCACAACATTACTGACTGTGTTCCCTGTGCTGTACTTTACATCCTGTGACTGTTTTGTAACTACCAATTTGTACTTAACCCCTTCACCTTTGTCACCCAGTCCCCCAACCCCCCTCCCCTGTGGCAACCATCAGTTTGTTCACTGTATCCATGAGGAGTCTCTTTCTGTTTTGTTTGTTCATTTATTTTATTCTTTACATTTCACAATTAGTGAAATCACATGGCCTTTGTCTTTCTCCGAATGACTTATTTCACCTGGCGTAATACCCTGTAGGTCCATCCATGCTTTCTCAAATGGTAAGATTTTTTTTCTTTTCTATGGCCGAGTAAGAGATTACTTTTTAACAATATATTTAATATGGCCATAGTAGATAAAGTTTTTCAGGGGCTTAAAGTATAGGAAATAAACCACGATCTTAGTATAGTTCTTTGCCAAGATCTGGCAATCTAATAAACTAATACTGTTATGGTACTTTGATATATAATATATAGAGCAAAGTCAGGGGTTTTATAATCTATAAAACAAACTTACAGTGAAAAATAATATATTGCATGTAAATTTAACTGATATATTTGGCCTAATTAAAGTGTTAGCAATTAATGAATCTAGAAAAATTCAATTGTAGGGTATCTTTTGATTCCAAGGATTACCTAATAAGGTGAGTTGTATGCAGGGATGGAGCAGTGAAATTTGACAGGTTTTCTGATTATTTACCACTCTTTGAATGTCCTTGCTTTATTTCAGGGAGGAGTCCTAAATCCCCAGGACAGAGTCTAGAAAACTCAGTTCCTCAGTGTCCCCTGCAGCTCAAGCATGGGCGTTTGACATAGGTGTAGCACACTCACTTGTATTCAGAAATGCACTTGAGAAAGGAAGCTGGGCACAGAATCTGTTTTGCTGGCAGGAATAGCATCACTGGTTGCAGAGTCAAGTGACTGATACAGTGTGGCCTGGTGTGGTGGCAGGAGCTGATGTCAAAAGGAGCATCTGAAGTGTAGCATCTTGTGCTCCATGAGGGTAGAAATGGTAGCAGTTTCTTCTAGTGCCCCATGGTCAGCAGTGGTTTTTACTATCAGTCCAGTTCGGTGGCACGGCTTTGGACATTGTTCCTAGAAGCTCAGCTGCAAGCCTGCCTAATTTTTAAGCTCTTACAACAATTCCACATGTTAGACCAAATACCCGTTAATAAATGCCTTCTCTGCATCATCAGCCAGAGTCAACTTCTGTTACTTTTAAATAAGAACAATAGAAGTTATTACCACCAGTGAGGGACTGAAAATTACACAACCTAAAATATTAATTTAGTTGAACTGAAGGCAAGGATGGGGGGATGCAGTATGTTATCATGAGCCTGACCGTTACCAGCTTTAAGCTGATGGCCCTTGTCATGTAGTGGTGAAATGTAAGGTAGGTGCCCCCTGCTGTTTCTTGGAACACAGACCAAGCACTGGCTGAGATTACTGCAACAGGGGAAATAATCAAAATGTCAGTGTGTGCTGATTATTTCTTCCTGCTTTCAGCAAAATATTGAAAAAGAAGATGAAGGCAGATTCAGCTAGTTGGTCTGCAAAGCAAAGACAGAAGGAAGTACTCCTTTGCCGAGAGAAACTCTTCTGTCCACATTCTGAAGTCTGATTGATTGAGACTCCCATAATTTATAGCAGTGATTTTCAACTAGTGTGCAGCAAGAATTTTTTAAACATGCAGAACTTGACTATGTAGTCAGGGGCACTGAGCTCGTTTCTCTTAGGTTGTCCAATAAAAAACTGACAACAGCCAACACAACCAACCATAGCTGTCCGGTGTGAATGAATCAACATTACAGGGATATTTTTGTCAGATTGGCAAAAAATATATTTTTTATTGTGCTGCAGACTTTTAGTAATTAGTTTATGTGTTCCATGAGATGAAAAAGGTTGAAAATCCCTGATTTAGAGCTTTGCAGGGTTGAAAATGTCAGTTGCTCCTATCCACTAAAACTAATGCCAGAACAAGCAGGGGGCTTCTGAGCTCAGTCATGAATAAGGTGGTTGCCCCAAGGCTTCTTGTTTGCCATGCAAAGATCGGATATAGGATGTACCTACTCGCTTGAGCCTATAGTTTTTCATACTTCAAGTGCCCATTAGATTGACTGTGGGAGCAGGGGGAGGGCAAAGAGGGAAAAATTGGGACAACTGTAATAGTATAACAATAAAAAGAAGGAGAAGGAAGAAGTGTCCATTAGCTCTGGCTGGGTAGCTCAGGGGGTTAGAGTATTGTCCTGATACTCCAAGGTTGCAGGTTCAGCCTTTGATCAGGGCCCATACAAGAATCAACCAATGAATGCATTAATAAGTGGCACAACAAATCTCTCTCTCTTACTCTTTCTCTTTCTCTCGAGTCAATTAAAAAAAAAAGAAGTGTCCATTAGCTAAGGGTTAGGGGATGTGCAGAGAAAGCATGTGTCAAGATGTTTGCCTCTGGCTAGTCATACGTAACAGTGACTGAGAAAAAACAGATTTGAAGCTTATAAACTTTTTGAATGAATTGTATTGCCAAGAAACTCCAAGCCTGGCTGTCACTCTTCAACTCTCAAGGCCGTCCTTGTGCCACTGAACACATATCAACAGGAAGTGGACTCTGAAAACTTCAGAGACTCACAAAAGGGCATCTTCCCCAATATCCCTACCTCCAGATACGGAGGACCCCCAGAGGACAGAACCAGGAGCTGTGAAGGACAGTGGACAGTAGAGAATCTTTGAGTCTCCCAGAAAACACAATTATCAGCTGCCATGTTGGCTGACTAGAGAATTTATTGCTTTACTAAAAGTGAGCCTTTGCTTTTCCTGTCCATCAGGATTTAGGATTTGCCATGTGTTTCCCATTCCAGGCTTTTATTGCTGGATCCTATTCTTTACTATGGTCTAATAGGTAGCTACCATGTTGCCACAGCTGGACCTAATGGAAAGGTGAGCACATCAGCCAAAGATCCTTGATTTGAATCTGGATGAGACCTTAGGGGTCAGGTAGTAAATGAATATATTCTATAGATGGGACGAAGGGCATATGTTCTTGTGTAGCTTTAAAAGGGTGGACTGCTTGTGCCTCTCCAGTGTTCATTCTTTTTTACTAACTGAAATATTATGTTCAAGGTACAGTGTGCCAAGTAAAAAAAAAGTGATTTCACAGACAATGTGACACCTTTCTGGTCGTTGTAAGCAACTGTGTATTAGATGTTACTTCCAAGAAGGCTATTGTTTTCCTGTTTAAAGGGCATAGGCCAACCTATCACTCTCTTTCGCCCTTTTCCTTCTCTCTTCCTGTCTGGAATGCAAATGGGATGTGATAGCAACAGTGAAGACAAAAACCACACGTGAAGGGGAGCAGAACAGGAAGAAAAGAGCCTGGGTCCTTAGTGCACTAAGCATCTGCAGTAGCCTAGGACTGCCTACTCTGCATTCCTTGATATGTCAGAAAATTAAATCTCATACTCATTTAAACCGTCATTTGTTGGACTTTTGGTTAATCTGTCTTTTCCACTAGATTGTAAACTCTCTGAAGCTGAAGAGACCTTTTTTGAGGCCAAATTGTCAATGTAATGTTATTTTAGTTTCAGGTGTACGATATGCTGATTTGATATTTGTATTATATTATGAAATGATCACCACAATAAGTCTAGTTTTAGGCCCTATACAAAGTTACAGTTTTTTTCTTAGGATAAGGACTTCTAAGACCTCTTCGCATCTTTTAATGTACAACATGTATTATGAACTATAGTCACCATGTTCTATTGAGGAGACTATTATATTCACCTCTGTACCTTCATTTCTTCATGTAATGTCCAGCATAAAATAAGCACATGTGTGTTTGGTGAGTGGAACAATGTACTGCCTTTGTTAGTTAATAAGTTAAAACCTAAACTGTAATCTGGTGCAAACTCCAAAGATTTGGTAAAGTAGTTGAGATTTAAACAATGGTTAAATAACCTTATTTAACTGGTTTTTATTTTAGTAAACCAGATTTACCATCTGGGTAATAAGAACATTATTTTTAGTCAGATGAGTTTTTTTTAAATAAGTGAGAATTTCTAATTTCCCTCTAAATTGAATTTGTTTTAGTGATGTCTTTTAAAAAATGTTTTTGAAATGATTCAAATTTATAGAAAAGATGCAGGAAGAGTTGAAGGGTATGGGAATTTCCTTTACCCAGATTCCACAAAGGCTGACATTTTACCACATTTGCTTCACCATCCTTTCTCATTTTTTTTCTGAACTTTCTTTTTAAAGATTTATTTATTTTTAGAGAGGGGAAGGAAGGGAGAAAGAGAGGGAGAGAAACATCAATGTGTGGTTGCCTCGCACACAGCACCCCCTACTGGGGACGTGGCCCACAACCCAGGCATGTGTCTGAGACTCGGGATCGAACCGGTGACCCTTTGAGTGCAGGCTGGCACTCAATTCACTGAGCCACACCAGCCAGGGCCTGAACTTTCTTGAGGATAATGCCTCTTTTCCTGCTAACGCGCATTAAAAAAAAATTTCATGATAGCCCACTTGGATTTAGAACTGGAGAAATACTTTAGGGTATACCTCTTAAAAATACTTTAGTGCAGGGGTGTTAAACTCATTTTCACCGGGGGTCACATCAGCCACTCGGTTGCCTTCAAAGGCAACCTTCAAAGGGCTGAATGTAATTTTAGGACTGTATAAATGTAACTACTCCTTAACAGTTAAGCGAGAGCTCAGCACTGCTGCAGGTAGAAACAAGGTACCCAGCTGGATAAAACAAGGTGGAGGGTGGAATTCGACCCACAGGCCTTGTGTTTGCCACCTGCTTTAGCGTGTGTTTCCTAAGTTTACAAGGACTTTTTAAAAAAATGTAACCACAATGTAACTATCAAAATTGAGATACTAACATGGAACAGTTCTGTTATTCAGACTTTTCCATTTGTCCTAACTGCATTTTATAACAGCAGGAGAGAGAATTTTCCTCTGGTCTACTACCCAATTGAGAATCACACAAATGGCATGTAGTCAGTACGTTTCTTTAGTCTTCCTTTCTTAATCTGGAGGAGTTCCTCAGTCTTCCTTCATCTTTCATGATCACAATGTTTTTCAAGAGTTTAGGCAAGTTAGTTCATAGAATGTGGTGTGAACATTTTTTAAACTTGACAATTCACCTGACTTCAGCTTTTTTGGAGTTAAAAAGGAGAAATCATGCATCTCTTCAAAATTTTGTATCTTAAGAGCTTTACCTCAGTTGACTCCCACACATGTCTTACCTAGAAATCAGTATTTGTTGTTGTTCGTGTTTCTCAATGGGGCACCAATAACATTATGACCAGGAGAGTTCCTCACAGCACCAGCCATCCCTGGCTCCTGCCCCCTAAACTCCAGTAGCATTCTTCAGTCGGTGTGACCGCTCAAAACACTCCCAGGTGAGAACCACTGTTCTGTGAAATTTGGAACCTTTAAATTAAGAAAGCAGTCTTGCTTTTTGTAGTAAGTAGTATAAAAACATTTTCCATTTGATGGTTTTAATCATCAGTATACCGTAATCAGGTGGTTGATAATGTGCTTTAGCTGAATTCTGTTCATTTAATTAGTTATATGTAATAATTAAGTGATAAAGGGTTAAGTTGATCACACATGTTTTTATATAATCTCAAATGAGAATCCTACTGTTTACATTTAAAATCAAAGACTCCACCCTAGGAGTTAACTGAAACAAAACACCTCTGGAAGATTTGCCTAAAAGTCCATATTTTATTGTAAATTTTAGGGCAAATGAGTGTATTTACTTTTAATTTTAATTATGTTAATTATTCCCTTTTTGTTTTTCTTTCAGAACTGATCCCTAGGAAAGACCTTCTTACAGATAATGTGCCATATTGTGATGCGCCGACTCAGAAGCAATGAATTTCCTAGGATAAAATCAACTCTTTAATCTTTAATTTAAAAATATATAACTGCAACAAAAGTCCTGGAAATGCAGATATTCTGAACTGGCATACTGAAAATAAGTGAATTAAAGTATAGTTTTATAATTTAATTTCACTTTAAAAGGACATTGCTAAAAACTGCAGGCCATAGCGAAGTATTTCTAAAGAACATTAGATAACACATTTCATTTTCATTGAAAATAAAACTTTATAAAGTGAAAAAGATGCTTGGAGAGGTATATCATATTTACTTTTCTTGGACTTTGATGAGTCTCACCATAATTGAAAATGCAGCGTTTTGACAAGTTGATGGGTTTTCCTCCCATGTGAAATGAAACTATTAGATTAAAATTATTAGGTTAAATTGATGGTTAGTCTGAAGCACATTAAATTGGTTAGAACATCACAGTGTGTGCCAACTCCAGAGAAGGTAGCCTTTGTTTCCTAAAGCACTGACATGATTTTTGTAACTAGTAAATAATACAACTTCTTTGTAGAGATAGAAAGTATCTCTTTGTTCCTATAAAGACAACTTTTTAACCAGTCTTCTCACAATAGATAATAAAAATCAAAATCGCGTAGGATCACTGTGGAATAGAGAAATGTCAATTTTCAAAAGAACTAGTGGCCGTCAGTCAAACTATGTAATATGGCCTTAGTAGAGTCAGCTGTGCCTGGACCACAGCTGGACCTTATTGTGACAATGCAGCATGTGGGCGCGTCCTCTTCATTTCAATCAGTAAAACTTAAGTGGCTTTTCTTCTTCCGCGTGTCCCGATCCTGAAGAGATTAGCAGTATTGCAAAACATCCCGGCATTCTACCATCTAATGTTGGGAAGTATAAAATTGTATTCAATATTCTTCTTGTTTCTCTTGTAAACAAGGATCTCTTGGTAAAAGGATCTTTACCACTCTGTTTTTCCTAGTGAATAGTGTGTTTTCTCCCATTCTGTAATCAGTTCTCCCATTCAGTGATGATGACACAGGGTTTTTAGGGGTTTTTTATGTGTTTTTTTTTAAGATTTTATTTATTTATTTTTAGAGAAAGGGGAAGAGAGGGAAACAGAGAGGGAGAGAAACACTGATGTGTGGTTGCCTCTTGCACACCCCCCAGCAGGGTCCCGGCCTATAACCCAGGCAGGTGCCCTGACCGGGAATCGAACCAACGACCCTTTGGTTTGCAGGCCGGCACTCAATCCATTGAGCCACAGCAGCCAGGGTAGGGTCTTTAGTTTTTACAAGAATCTCAATGCTTTGTTTTTTGGCAAAACATATTGATATATCCATGCTGGATATCAAATTTCATACTTAATATTAGAAGATTAAAACATTATCAAAATTATTTAGATGTAGTACACTTAACATTAAACCAGACACTACCCTTAATGCTTCCTAATACTGTTGAACAGATTAGTTAGTAGTTTGTGAAATGGATTATACATGTGAAAAGATTTTATATATAACTTTTCATCTCCCATGCATATTATGTATATGGAAATTATACCTACATAAAAATTAAATGTATATGCACTTCTGTACACTAATGCTCTATTTGGTTATCTGTGATGCAGATGTCTTCCAATATGTGACTCGTCTTTTAGCTGTTTATGATAAACCTGTATTATGGGAGTTTATTTTAATGTATCCATTTTTAAAAATCTTTTTTTTATTTTGCTTTTGTATTTTTTTAAGAAATTCTTTTCTACTCCCAAGTCATAAAGATGTTCTAATGCATTTCCTTTAAACACTGAAGTTTTGCTTTTTATGTTCTAGTCTTTATACCATCTAGAATTTATTTTTGTTTTTGATATGAGGGAGGAATCTACATCATTTTTTATGGCAAAACAGTTGGCCTCAGCATCATTTTATCAAATAACCCATCATTCTCCTGATTCCATATAAAGCAGTTTTGACCATGTACCAAGTTACAATATAGTTGACCCTTGAACACAGGTTCAGATAGCACAGGTCCACTTATATATGATTTTTTTTTTCAGTAAATACCTGTAGAGTTTCTTTTTAAATTTTTATTTATTCATTTTGAAAGAGAGAGAGAAACATCAATTTGTTGTTCCACTTATTTATGTATGCATTTGTTTGATTCTTGTATGTTCCCTAACCAGGGATCACACCTACAACCCTGGCATATCGGGACTCTATAACCAACTGAGCTCTACCTGTCTAGGGCCAATACCTGCAGAATTGTTGACGCATGGTCGGTTGGGAATTTGTGGATGTGGAGGGCTGACTGTATGCGTTGATCTATGCCATTTTATATAGGAGACTTAAGCATTCGTGGATTTCGGTATCTGTGGGGTTGGGGGTGGGACCTAGAGCCAATCCCCTGCAGATACCAAGGGACAAGTTAAGTTTTTGAGGAGTCAGAAATTATACGTGGCTTCTCTACTGCCCAGGGGTTTGACACCCCTTAGCCGCTATGTTCACCGTTCAGGTATATTGGAATTAGTCTAACCCTCTTAGCTAGTCAGGGGCTTTGCTCCTGCAATATTCCTCTCCTCCGCGGAATGTTTTTCACCTTTTCCACTAGATTGTTTCGATTGTTTTCAACAGCATTCAACATTCTGAAACATTTCCCATCTTAAAAAAAAAACAAACTTACTTGAAACCCCTCCTGCCCTCCAGCTTCAGCACCATTTCTCTGCTCTTCCTTGTTCTCAGGGGCCTCCACTTCTCTTCCCACTCGCTCCTGTACAGACCCCAGTCGAGATTCGATCCCTGTCACTCCTCCAACACCCTCCTTGTCCCAGTTACTTGCCTTTCGACTTGTTAAGTGCAGAGGTCAATTCTCAGCCCTTATTTTATTCATCCTCTCAGTAGCCCTTGGCTAAGTGATCATTCCTTCCCTTTCAGATGGAGAGCTAGACACTGACTGACTGTAAGCCACGAACCGAAGTAACAAAAATGTCCGCCTCACCTTCTGCTTGTCATTTTAGACCCACTTCTCAGTCCTTCTTGACCCTGTTCTCAGCCTTCTCTGGAAAGACTGGCCTGTGTGAACCACCCCAATGCCTCCTGTACCCCCTGACTTCTGTTTGGTTCAGGCAGTGAGGACCCTGGCTGGAGATCAAAAGGAAGGAGGGGAATGAAGACAGGTATTTCTTTTTCTGGCTCTGTCCCTGAAAGGTTGCCTCAGGTTGGCAGTATCCCTCAAAGTTCCTCTTAAAGTGACCTCTGTACAATTTTTTCTTTCTACTTTGGGGAACAGCTTCCCTCCCCTCCTGAGGTCTGGGTAGCAACAACTTATTTGCTGTTACCCATGTGGATTCTCCTATACCCACAGTTTTGTAAACAGTCCCTTCATAAATAAATCTTTCTCAAACTACCATAATTTAAATGCATATCATGTATTTCCTGTTGGGTCTCTCACTAATTCACTGCCCTGGGAGAACTTACTTCCTGGAAGTGAGAGACAAACAATAAATGTAATTAGACAAGATGTGATCGGGGTGGTATAACCATAGTAATTAAAAAGTAAATTAGAAGGTGATAAGTAATATGGAGAAAGATAAGACAGGAGAAGGAGATCAGGAAGGGAGGAAGGACAGAGTGTTGTAACTTTAAATACTGTGATCAGAGAAGAGCTCATTAAGAAGGTGGCCTTTGAGCAGACAAATGATGTGAGCAATCTGGGCATGCACATAAGTAAGGGAAGAGCTTTCGAAGTAGAGCAAACTGTAGTAGTGTCCAGAGACAGGTTCACACCTGCTGTGTTTGATGAGAGCCAGTGACAGGAGCAAAGTGATTTAGAGGGAGAGAAATAGGAGATGAAGTCATAGAAATATATGGTAGAGGGAGATGGAGAGTAAATGCCAGGTTAGGTAGACTCTCACAAAGACTATGGTTTTTACTCTTAATAAGATGCTGAGCCAGGCCCTGGCTGGGTAGTTCAGTTGGTTAGAGTGTCGTCCTGACACGCCAAGGTTGCAGGTTCAATCTCCAGTCAGGGAGGGCACTTATAAGAAGCAACCAATGAATGCATAAATAAGCAGAGTGACAACTTGATGTTTCTTTCTTTTTTCTTTCTTTCTCTCTTCCTCCCTCCCTCCCTCCCTCCCTCCTTTCCCTCCTCCCTTTCTCTCAAAAGTCAATTTTTATATTATTTTACTTTTTAAAATCAAAGTCTAGGGTTTATTGGCCTATTCTTTTAACTTTTCCTTTTTAAAAATTATTAAATATTTTATTGTTATTCTGTTACAGTTCTTCCAATTTTTCTCACTTTGCTTTCCTCTGTCCAGCCTACCCTCTGCTCCCACAGTCAATCCCCACCCTGTTGTCCATGTCCATGGGTCATTCATACATGTTCCTTGCCTAGTGCCTTCCCCTTCTTTCTACCCTTATCTCCTTCCCACCTCGCCCCCTGTGGTCACAGTTAGTCTGTTCCTTGTTTTCATGCCTCTGGTTCTATTTTGCTCACTAGTTTATTTTGTTCATTAGGTTTCTCTTATAGGTGAGATCATATGATATTTGCCTTTTATCAACTGGCTTATTTCACTTAGCATAATACTCTCCAGTTCTATCTGTGCTGTCACAAAACGTAGGAGTTCGTTCGTTCTTTCTGCTGCGTGGTATTCCATTATGTAAATGTACCACAGTTTTTTGATACATTCATGTACTGATGGGCACTTAGGCTGTTTCCAGCACTTGGCTATTATCAATAGCACTGCTATGAATTTAGGGGTGCATAACTTCTTTTGAATTGGTGTTTCAGGATTCCTAGGGTATATCCCCAGAAGTGGGATTGCTGGTCTTTCTGGTGTTGAGTCATATGAGTTCTTTATATATTTTGGAGATCAAACCCTTGTCCAAAGTATCATTGGCAAATATGTTCTCCCATACAGTCGGTTTCCTTTTCATTCTGATGATGGTTTCTTTATCCATGCAGAAGCTTTTTAATTTGATGTAGTCTCATTTGTTTATTTTTTCCTTTATTTCCCTTGCCCTAGGATATACATCAGTAAAAATATTGCCACATGGTGTAACTGAAATTTTCCTGCGTATATTTTTCTCTAGGACTTTTATGGTGTTAGAACTTATAATTAAGTCTTGTATCCATTTTGAGTTTATTCTAGTATATGGTGTAAGTTGGTGGTCTAGTTTCATGTTTTTTCATGTATCAGTCTAGTTTTCCCAACACCATTTATTGAAGAGGCTATCTTTAGTCTATTGTATTCTCCTGCCCCCTGTGTCAAATATTAATTGACCATAGAGACCTGGGTTTATACCTGGGCTCTCTATTCTGGTCCATTGACTTATGTGTCTGTTGTTATGCCAGTACCAGACTGTTTTGATTACAGTGGCCTTGTAATGTAGTTTGATATCAGGTATTGTGATCCCTCCTACTTTGTTCTTCTTTCTCAAGGTTGCTGATTTGGAGAAGAGTGATATAATCTGATTTTAAGTTATTAAAGAGACCACTCAGGCTATTGTCCTGAGAATGGACTCCAGGGGCAAGCATGAAAGCAGAGATACCAATTAGAAGTCTTGCGTTATTGTAGGTAAGAGATGATGGTGGCTTAGACAGTGGTGAGAAGTGGCAAGATTCTGGATTTATTAAGTGGATTAAATGTGAGGTGAGACAAAAAGAATGGATTCAGGGATAATTATTCCCAAGGGTTTTGACCTGAGCGACTGGAAGGATATTGTCATCATCAATTGTGATGGTGAAAACAGACTAGATTTTTGAAGAAGATCAGGAGGTTAGTTTTGGGCCCGTGTTGATTGAAAGGCCTGTTAGATACCCAGTGTTGATGTTAATAGATATTGGGTGTAAAATCTGTAGTTCAGACAGTAGTCTGGGGTGGAAAAATAAATTTGGGAGCCATTGATACATTATAAAATACAAAAAATCATGACATTGGATGAAATCACTAAGAAATTGGTTATATAGGAAGAAGAAAAAATATTGAGTCCTGGGACACACCAGTGTTAAGAGATTAAGTAGCTAAGGAACAATAAGAACAAGAAACAGAAATTTCCAGTAAGGTAGGATGAAAATAAGGAGAATGTAGAGCAGATGTTGGCAAGTAATGCCTCACAGAGGTCAAATCTGACCCATTATCTTTTCCTGTAAATATATTTTTATTGGAACACTACCACACTTAATTCATTTGCATATTATCTATGATTGCTTTCATAGTACAATGGCATAGTTAAGTAATTACAGCAGAAACAAATCCACAAAGCCTAAAATTGCTATCTGGCTTCCTTACAGAAAATGCTTCTTGACCTCTGGCATGTAGAGTCCTAGAAGCCAAGTCAAGAAAGTGTTTCATTGAAGAGGGAGTAATTGTATTATAGTCGCAGTAAAAATACCAGTATTACAATTGCAGTTAAAATTCCAGTAGGCTTAGCTTTGATGATTGTCTCAGGAATTTCAGTGAAATAATTGGATTAACATATGCTCCTGTCAGTTCTCTCCAAATGATCTCTAAATTCATTGTAATCACAGTTAATAGTAGGACTTTCTGAAGAACTAGTAAGACTTAATCAAAAACACGTGAGGAGGTCCAATAGTAAAGGTCCATAAGTAGCTATACCAACCATGACAAAAGAGTAAAATTAATTGTCCAATGCAAAAAAATTAAGTGGAACTCTGATTCATACCTCACACCATAAATAAAAATTAACTCAATATTGATCATACACCTAAATGTAAAACTTAAAAGCTTTTTGAAGTAATAGGAGAAGATCTTTGTGTCTTTGGGTTAGGCAAAGATTTCTTAGATATGGCACCAAAAACCCAATACATAAAAGAAAAAATTAATAAGTTAGACTTTATCAAAATTAAAAACCTTTGCTTTGCAAAAGATAATGAAAAAACAAGCTATAGACTGGGAGAAAATGTTTATAAATCATAAACTGATAAAGAACTTTTATCTAGAATATATAAAGAACTTTTAATAATAATAATCCAGTTTCTTAAATAGATAAATATTTGAACACTTTATTGAAAAAGATATACAAATGGAAAATAAGAACTCAGCATCGTTAGTCACTAGAAATTAAAAGGCATGAAATGCTCCTACACACCTAAAACTAGAGTGCCTGACCATACCAAGTGCTGGCAAGGGTAAAGAATGGCAGAACAACTTTGGAAAACTGTTTGGCAGGTTTTTAAAAAGTTAAGCATATACTCCCCGTATACCAGACTTGCCACTCCTAGGATTTACCTAAGAGAAGTTAAGGCATTTATCCACACCAAGACTGACTTACATTGCACAGCAAAGGAAACTGCCAACAAACTGACAAGGCAACTTAGAGAATGGGAGGAAACGTTTGCACATCACGTATCTGGTAAGGTTTTAATAACCAAAATATATGAAGAAGTCATGCAAATCAATGACAAAAATAATAATAATAAACAATCTCCTTTAAAAGTAGGCTGAGGCCCTGGCTGCTGTGGCTCAGTGGACTGAGCGCCGGCCTGCAAACCAAAGGGTCGCTGGTTCGATTCCCAGTCAGGGCACATGCCTGGGTTGAGGGCCAGGTCCCCAGTAGGGGGTGTGTGAGAGGCAACCACACACTGATGTTCCTCTCCCTCTCTTTCTCCCTCCCTTCCCCTCTCTCTAAAAATAAATAAATAAAATCTTTTTAAATTTTTTGAAAAATAAATGTAGGCTGAGGATCTGAATACACTTTTCCAAAGAGGACATGCAGATGGCAAACAGACATGAAAAGGTGCTGAACATCAGTAATAACCAGGGAAATGCAGACCAAAACCATAAAGAGATACCATGTCACACCTGTTAGAATGTCTGTTATCAAAAGAGATTTGAAATAAGTGTTGGAGAGGATAAGGAGAAATGGGAATCCTCGTGTACTGTTGGTTGGAATGTAAATTGGTTCAGCCACTGTGGAAAACAGTGTAGAGTCCCCTTTAAAAATTAAAAATAGAGTTACCATATGACCCAGTGATTCTACTTCTGGGTACTCAGTCAAAGGTAATGAAAACATGAATTAGAAAAGTCATATGCTTCCCCATATTCACTGCAGCATTATTTACAATAGCCAAGATACGGAAGCAACCTGTGTCCATCAGTGAGTGCGTGGATAAAGAAAATGTGATAACACACACAACAAATACATCAATGGAATGTTACTCAGCCATAAAAAAGAAGGAAATCTTGCCATTTGTGACTACATGGGTGGAACTTGAGGGCATTATACTTAGTGAAATAAGACAGAGACAAATACTGGATGGTCTCATGTGGAATCTAAAAAGGAAACAAAACAAACAAAAAAAGAACAGATACAGTTCCACTTCCTGCTACACCCAAGTCCAGGGACTCATCACCTGTTGGTGTGTGAGAACTATCTAAGTCCCCAGCTATATAAACGGTCTATTTTCAGGTTCCGCACAGCCTCCAGGACCATCTTAGTGTCAGCCTATAGCTTCACTTTGCATAGGCTTTCAGATCTCTTCATTCTGGCCTATGGGAATTTGCTTTCTGTTCTTGTGAGCCCAGCCTTGTTGTGTTGGACAAGCCAGAATGCAAAGCAGTGCTGAAAGACTAATGGGGTCGTCTGAAAAGGACACAGGCGTGAGACGGAAGGGATTCTTACTGATCAAATTTGGGGCAATTTATGCATCAAAAATACCTGTAATGGGCTAACACATTAAATAAAAAAAATAAAAGAACCCATAAGTTCATGAAGATAAAGAAAGGGAAAAAAAAGTTTTTGATGTTTTTTTTTTACAGACTTTCAACTTTTCCTTAGTTTTGAAATTTTTCAAAAACAAAGTTGGAGGAAATGAAAATGAAATGTTATTCAACATTTTGCTGGGGAATGGTCCGACATTAACTTAGTCCACGTGTTGCCAGACTCCAAATTCCAGAAACTGATACTTCTAAGGAAAAAAAATACACAAGATTTTTAAATGTCTTTCTGCCAATTTATTGTTAATATCTGAAGACTTCTGAGTATAAGAAGTCTTACTCAAAGAATGTGATTCGGGCCTTCAATTGAGTTTTTTTTTCCTGCTTGTCCTCTTTTTCCTAATGTCAACTGAGTGCAATCTCTCCATTTACTCAACCGACATTAACTGAAGTGCCCAGGGTCCATCTCAAAGAGGTGCTAGAGATTCAAAGACAAGACAGTCTAGCAGGGAAGGTTAGCAAGGAAGTGGACGATTTTGGTGTGATTAGTGCTACTTTAGGGATTAAACAGTTTTAAGAACATGAAAGTAATTTATTAGAAAGTAGTTTGTAAACTATAAAAAATAGAGAAATGATGTGCTTTTTATCTCTTAGGAGAAGTAAACAGATATAACTCATACCTAACACCATTTAAAAAAAATAAACAGGAAGCAGAAATAGGACTTTGTGAGGCAGGAGAACTGGGGGGAGCCAGCTTTCTGCACAAACTGTTCTATGTAGCTTTTTTTCTTCCTCTTAATAGTTTCACTCTGGCAACAAAGTGAAAGAGCTACTGTCTTAGGTAAGATTTGCAGAAAAACAGACTTGGAGATAGAGATTTGCATGCGGGAGGTTTAAGTTAGGGGGTGAGCTCCGGAATAAGCCGTGTGAGGGAGGGAGTGGTGACTGGGCAGAGGGAGTTGTGGAGCTGCGTGCGTGCGATACAGCCACAAACACGGCCCTGGAACTAAATGGCCCTCAGGATGGTGCTGAACTGAGGCAAGGGGTTGGCTCTTGTTCCAGGGAGGGCAGGCTGCACCCACAGAAAAGACATAACCTCAGTGAGGCAATCCCCATCAGGGGACAACTCCAGAAAGCAGGAGCCGTGGACCTCCAGCACCAGCACTCCCAGGAGCTAGGGCATCTGGGCAGGGCACAAATCCACTTCATCAAATACAGTTTTCCTAGTCAGCTCGAACTGCTTGAGCAGGAGAAGTACAACCAAAGTTGGGTGTTCCTCTTCTGCAAAGTTCCCCAGGGACAGTTATGTTACCTATTCAGACCAAACAAAGACAGCAAGACCATTAGAAAAGAGCTAATTATAAGTTGAAATTTGAAGTGAGTCTATTTAGCATCACCTGGTGAAAAGTCCACCAAAGAGGGAGCAGGAGACAGGATCCTAATCACAGCTGTGTCACTGAAAACGGGGTCTTTGAGCAAATCATCCATCATCCCGAGACTTCTGTTTCTTTTCCTGTGTAATGAGAAGTGTGAACTAGATAATGTGTTAGTTAGAAATATTTTACTAATGTATACCAGAAATCCCCCTTGGCTGGCTTGACAGAAAGGGAATTGGTTTACTGAGTAAGTTTGTGTCTCCCAGACTCGGGCTGGTTGGAGCGGGACTGCAGGAACAGACTGGAGGGCTATCAGCAGCCCAGGGTACCCTCACCCCTGCCCCTGCACTTGCTCCATTCTTCACTATTGCTCAGTCCCGTTGGCTCTGTTTTTCAGTTCACAGGAGGAAAGTAACTGCAAGTAGCAGCTCCTGAGTTTTCATCTCCTCTATTCAAGAGAGCAGCCACTCCAGACTAAAGTCCCTTGGTCCAAATTCCAAGTTGTCTGAGAACAGTTTGTTGGCCTTGTTTGCATGAAGGGAACAACCTTTGATTCAAACAACTGTGTGTACGTGAGGAAGTCAGAAAAGACTTAGGAGAATGCTCAGAGGTAGTTGACATGTCCACTGCTGTTATCTCTAAACTCCTGTGATTTGATTAAGCAACTACCTAAGTAAAATTCGATACACTTCTCACGATCCTTACATGATGCTTTAACCCATTACTTAAAAATGATGATGGTTCGTTAAAATACATAAATTACAAATTGAAATTTGGCTATTCCATGAGGGAGGCTGAAGCCTAAAGCCCTTAGCAAAATACATTGACAGCTTCACTTTTCTATTTAGACCCATAACAAAACTGACAATGTTTACCTGGTAATGTCGTATCAAGGAGCACACAAAGAACGTTTTCAGAAGGGGAAAATGTTGAGTGTTTACCAGTTGGACTACAAATGGTTTTTCCTTGCGATTGGTGTATGGCTCAGACCAATTTCTGATGTTCACTTACAATGAAGGTCATACTCTATAATGAGAAGTGTAGCTATCATAAGGGCTAATGAAGTGATTGACAGAAACAGGCTATTGGCAGAGGGTGAGGATATAGTCTTTCTTAATTTACATGGAGGACACAGCTCGTCTGCACTAGAGCAGGGGACACAGCAGTGTTTCCAGTCCTGTGTGCAAGTTTTCCTGATCTCCAGGTCCCCCTGGATGTGTCAAACTGCCCACCCAAGGACCTGACTGGGGCAATGTTTCAATCAGGAAGTTTGTTCCCTTTCATCTTAGGAAACTTCATAATTGGTCCTTCCAAATCTTTCCAGAGACTCCTACTACATGACTGCCTGGGGATAATTCACTGGGGCAGTTTGGATGATTCAGTCAGTCTTGACATAGGTGCTCAGGAAAGAGCTGAGGTAGCTGAGACTGGGTGAATCTGCACCAAGTCCTGTGAACAATCCCCAAGCAGGATCAGGCCCCGGTCTGCCTGCAACCTACTCCTATATCCGGCTTTCACTGATGCAAGGAAATCGAGAAACATGTAATTATTTGGTAATCTGGTGACAATCTAGAGCACAATCTAGACTTCCATCAGGCTAAATCCAGCCTTCCACCTGTTTTCATAAATAAAGTTGGGTTGGACTGCAACCATGGCCATTCATTTAGGTGTTGTCTGTGGCTACTTCCTTGATACAACAGTGTACTGTAGCAATAGTGAGCAGTCGTGATAGAAACTGTATGAGCCTAAAATATTTACTGTCTCGTTCTTTACATTAAAAGTTTACCAGCCTCTAGTCTAAAGACAAATTAATTTTCTTACACTATCTAATTGGCAATCTAGAACATTCCAAATTTGCCACGTAATTATATACAATTCTGCTTTTAAAGACATGTTTTCTGAATATGCCTTCTCATGTAGGCTTATCTTTAGAAAAGATGTTATTTTCACTAAATGGAGTGGGTAAATAGGTTATCAACATGAAAAAAAAATCTTCGTCCATATCTCACACCATACTGAAAAATTAATTTCAGCCCTGGCTGATGTGGTTCAATGGGTTGGGTGCCAGCCTGCGAAGCAAGGGGTTGCTAGTTTGATTCCCAGTCAAGGCACATGCCTGGGTTGTAGGCCAGGTCCCCAGTAGGGGGCGCATGAGAGGCAACCACACACTGATGCTTCTATCCCTTTCTTCCTCCCTTCCCCTCTGAAAATAAATAAATAAAATATTTTAAAAAATTAATTTCAAATGTCATGTAGATCTAAACAGAGAGAAAACAACAAAGCTTTTAAAGGAAAACATAAAAGAATATCTTGTTGACTTTGGGTCACGCAAATATGTCTTAACTAGGACACAAAAAAGCATTAACCATAGAAGAAAATTAATGATTAATTGGGCTACATTACACTTAAGAACACATTATCAAAAACAGATTAAGAAAATGATCAGAAACTACAAAGTGGAAGAAGATATTTTCAATCCATGTATCTGATTTATATACCGGATATGTAAAGAATTCTCCCAAATCAATATACAAAAGACTTACCTTAGAAAAATGGACATAGGACTTGAATAAACATCTCCAAAAGGGGATATCTGATTAGCCCATACACTGTGAAAAACATGTGCAACTACATTATTCGCCATGGAAATGGAAAAAATAAAAGGACAAGGCAATATGACTACATGCCACTAGAATGACGAAAATGTAAATGACAGATAATACCAAGAGTTGACAGGTGTGGAGCATCAGGAATGCAGATTGGTACAACTCTGGAAATTTGGCAGTATCTACTAAAGCTGGACACATGCATGTCCTATGAACCAGCCTCTGTACCCTGGAGGTATGGAACTATGTTCCCCAAAGGACATGTACAAAAACGGTGGCAGCATTACCATTCCTGTTAGCCCAAACTGGAAACAAGCTACAAGAGTATTAGTAACGTTCCATATCTTGATCCAAGTGGGTATTGCACAATGTTCACTTTGTGAAAATTTATTGAGCTTACACACTTGCAATTTGTGTATCTCTTTGTGTATATGTATATTGTGCTACAATAACTTTTTTTATTTAAAAAGAGTGCAATTTATATTATATTTTTAGCTCCCATGATCTTGGCATAGTGACTTGAACACAAAATTACATCAACAAGTGTAAGCCCACAGTCCTGTTATATTTTAAGATTTAAAAATCATCAATTACCATTTAATTAAGTTTGGTACTAGGAAGCTACTTGATAGCAGCCTATATTTAAGTCCCCATTTGTTGTTTATTCTGAGTGTACCTCAGTACACTTTTCAGAAGAATAAAATTCTGACCCTTTACACTAAAAATAAAGTCTGGCCACATTTTCCAGGAACTGTAGTGCTTTATTATTTCCCCCCACAATAGTGAACAAATATGACTGAAAATACAATTCAGTGAGATGGGTTATTAACCATTGTACTCAGGCCTGGGTCTGCCATAATGTCATTTGCCAAGATGTTTTGTGGCTTTGATGCACACACAACACAGGAAAAGAAAAGTTGTGGGTTGCCACAGCAACTGCAATGTAAGTGTATTGGTATAAATGCACTTTGATTATTTCTGCTTATGATCACTCTAATTCCTCTAAATTTTATATCACTATGGCTGAGTAATGGTTGATACAGGAATTACTTAAAAGTATTGAATTTCTATAAATGTAAGCTGTCAGCACTTTATGCTCTGGTTATATACCTGCGTTAATGAAGTCATTTCTTTTAGGGATAATCCTGTTTTTCTCAGAAAATATATTTCCAAGCAAACAGCACGTGTGTTGTTTCCTCTGCAACAGCACATTTAGCTAATGTGATTCCGTGGCAGCTTGACAGATGTAGAAAATGAGGTAGGATGACTGAAGACAATAAATTATTTAAGATCACAAAGCAAATCCGAGCAGAACGACTACTGGAATTTTGCTCAGGATGAGCCATGGATAGAGTGGGATTTCCATGAGACATTTGCGACAGCCTCCTCGCTGCTGCACGGTTGTGCGTTCCCAGTGCCTGTGTGTATCTGACTCTAATCCGCAGTTAGACACACGTGTTTGTGTGTCTCCAAGGCCAGAATGTTTTCGGGAGTCCCTCACCTGAGACTAAATGTTCTGCCTGTCCGTTCTTTCACTCAGAGTGTTAGTGAGGGTTCTCCAGAGAAACAACAAATAGATATGAAAATTTGTATTTATTATAGGAATTGGCTCATGCTGTTTATGGAGGCCAAGGAGTTCCACAATGTGCCACCCAGTTCATATATCACTATGAAGCTGGAGACCCAGGGAAGCCAGTGGTGTGATTCAGTCCCTGTCTGAAGGCCTGAGGCAGGGGGTATGGGTAGTGGAGCGTGATCATGTCAGCCCTGGTCAGCATCTGAAAGCCCAAGGACCAAAAGCACTAATGTCCGGGGGCAAAAGATGGATGTCTCAGCTCAAACAGAAAGCAAATTCACTTTTCTTCTACCTTTTTTGTTGCATTCAGGCCCTCAATGGATTAGATGATGCCCCCTGGTAAGAGAGGTGAACACAAATCATTCATCTATGATGATAACCCATTTGGGGGGAGTTTTTGTTTTATGAAGAAGACTGCATTTTAAAATTTGATTTATAATATTGATCATAAGAAAGCAGAGTGTTTGTCAGATCAATGGAAAGTCAGCTTTGCAAGTTGGTATCTGTGGCCCCCCACCATGTATCCTGCCCAGGACTCCCCCTGCAATCATGTGCCCAGTCTCCAGAGGGGAGGCCCTTGCCCCAGGTGTATTTAGGGAAGGCAAAGAAAGGAGTCATCTTTCTGATGGCCATTGACATTCAATTCTGGCTTGAAGATGCTGCAGCTTAAGTGGAAATAGAGGAAAGAAAGGCTCATGTTTTACAGTTAACTGAGTTCCATTTAGAACGAGAAAGGAAGAAGAAAAAAACAATTTCCTATTTTAAGTAAATGGGTAGGGTGATGATGAGTCAATTAAATTAGCTAAGAAGCAGTGCTAGGAAGGTGAGAAAATAATCTGCTATTTTAAGAAAATGGGTGAGGTGATGATGATTTAATTCCATTGGCTAAGAAATCAGTCAGTGTTTATTGTACCTTTCCAGGAGACAGGCCTGAAGACTTGAATCTAGGACAAATCTGGAAGCTTGGTGGCGAGCAGAGTAGGAAATAAAAACTCAGTAAGTGGCAGGACAAAGGTAGAAAATGATGCTGTCCCTGTATCTCTCTCTCTGAGGGCATCACTGGAAGTGGTATGGAGAAGGCAAGAGTGCCTGGTCCATGCCAGAGCACAGAGCACACGTCACTCTGTTAAAGACGCTGCTGAGGCAGAACAGCTGGACGAGAAGCAGTGTGTCACCTGAGGCCAAACAGGAATGCGGGGTACTCATCTGCAATAAGCACACACTAGAGACGTAAAGGCAAGTGCAGTGGTGTGAGCGAGTCGGCACCTGCATTCATTTTGTTTGTTTTAAATTCCATGTATCAATATCTCTGGTTTCTTTGATTCGGTGCCATTATCAAATCATGCAAATAATGACTAACATATAAAGAACTTATAATGTGCCAGGTGCTGTTGTGAAGTAGTTAAAATGTGTCCATTTCAAGTCTGGACAGTTATTCTTCCTTTACAGATGAGGAAACTGACTCACGGAGAAGTCGGTAACCTGACCCCGCATACAAAGCTGGTAGGTGAAACCTGGGCCACAACCCAGGCAGTCTGGAGGCAAAAGCCTATGTTCTTACCTTCTTTGGAATCCTCTGTCTCAGGACTCAGAGACCTTCGGATTGCCAAGAATTGAACTCCTTGCTGATTTTATTTGTGTGCAGTTATGAAAAATCTGTTTTGTTTTTGCACTGTAAGACTCTATCCCAATACTGAAATTTAAGTGGGAATTTCTTGTATACACAGAGATATTAAGTAGAAAAACTTAGTTACTCTTTCTTATGAATTCAAATGAGGAGGACTCATCATGTGAGCATTATGTAATGATGAGTCAGAGCTGTTTGAAAGATTTGGGGAGGGATATACCATTAATATTGCTAATTGTCTTATCACTGAAAGCATAACTTTACACAATGTTTATTGTAAATATTCTTCAGGTGGAGTTTAGTTACTTGATTTCTGGCGTCATATATACGTTAAAATCAATGGTCACTTGCCATGTTCTTTTCAATACTAATAATTAGTAAAAGGTTAAAGTTACATAATTCACCTGTGGAAAACAACTGATGGGAAGTAGGGGAAAAAGGGCTGAAAAGAGGGAAAAATGAGAAAGAAGAATTCATTTTTGCAAGTAACTAGAAACATTTTCCTCTCTACTTTAGAAATTGTTTGTAGAAGTCAGAGGATATTGTGTTAGGCATGAAGCTTCTCTATCCTGCAGTAGAAATAGTCCATGAAAGCTTCATCCTCCGGAAAGAGAGAGTGGCTGTCCGAGAGCTCTTGCAGTTGTCTGTGGGCTTCCCCACCGATAGGGTGCTCACCCAAGAGGATATTCACCACGGGGGCCCAGTCCTCACTTCTTTTGCATGTGGCATGTGTAGTGCTGTGCTGTCCACAGTGGAGGGGGTAAATACAAATCACTTTGGCTGGGTGTGATGGCAAATTTTTATGTGTCAACGTGACTGGGCTAAAGGTTGCCCAGATAACTGGTTAAATGTTGTTTTGGGGCGTGGCTCTGAGGGCATCGCCAGGAGAGATTAGCGTCTGAATCAGCAGACAGTGAAGTGGCTCCAACTGTTCCTGCTCTCTAGCCCGTGGTATCAATTTTTCACTCTCCATCAGCCGACAAGCATGCTATTATTTCTACTGCCTTTAATAAAATGAACAAAAAACTCCTTTTGACCTGCTTTCTACCCTATCTACTGCACAATTTCTTTACAGTCAAACTCCTTAACAGCCATCTGTAAATTCTGTCTCCACTCTTCCCCTCCCCACTCTCTCCTGAACCTACTCCAGTGAGGCTTCTGCCCACACCACTGCACTAAAAGTGTGCTTGTCAAGGCCATCAGGCGACCTTGCATTGATCATCCCAGCGGTCAGTCCTCGGACCTCATCTTACCTGACCAGCACAATTTTATGACGTTGATCGATCGCTCCTTCTTGATGCACTCACTTCCTTCACTTGGCTTCCAGTACACCGCACTCTTGATTTTCCGCCTCCCTCCTGGTCTCTGGCTCACTCCGCTCCTTTCTCCAGCCTCTTGGTGTTGGAGTGCCCCGGGCCCACTCCTGGGCCCTCCCTCCTTTTCTCCCCCCATTGCCTACCTTGATGATCTCATCTGTTCTCTGGGCTATAAATGTGCCTTCCAGTTTGACAACTCCCGAAGTTCTCTCTCCAGCTCAGATAGCTCTTGAATTCCTGACACGTATCCAACAGCCTGTTCAACGTCTCCACTTGACTATCGAATAGGAACCTCAAAATCTGCAGATCTGAACAGAGCTTCAGCTCTGCTCTTCCACCTGCCCCTTGAAAGTCCCTGACAACTCCACCTTCCCATCTGCTCAGTCTCTACTTTCGTGTGAGCTTTGACTCCTCTCTCTCCCATCCAGTTTATCGGGAAAACTTATTTGGCACTCCCTTCAAATGCTACCAGAATCTAGCTACTCCCGTTTCTTCTGTTACTGCCCTGGTCTGAGCTACCACCCTCTCTCACCTGGACTAACCTGACATCTTCCTCTCTATCTTTCTTCCTCTAACCTAAGCCCCGTAGTTAATAGCCAGAGTGAACTATAAAAATGTAAGACAGATCATGTCATTTGTCTATTCAAAATCCTCCAATAACTTCTCATTTTACTCTGAGTAAAAGCCAAAACTCTTACAGTAGGCTCAGGGTTCTACTTAACGTGGCATCCCATTATGTCTTTGCCCTCAGTCTCTACTCTCCCCATCACTACTGGCCTCCTTGCTGTTCCTCTATTACCCTGGACCCACTCTGGGGTGAGGGCTTTGATCTGGCTGCACTCTCCACCTGAAATGTCCTTTTCCTTAGCCAACTTCCTCTCCTTCATGTCTTCTCTCCATGAGGGGACCTTCTCAATGAGTCTTGACCTAGCCACCTGTTTACTACTATAGCTGTACCCAGGCATACATGCACACATACACATGTACATGCATGTGCAGTACACACACGCACACACACACACACATTGCATGCACACATTGACATGGTGATATGTATGCACATACACATGTGCATACACTCACATGCACACACACACTCACACATGTGCATGCATACACCAGTGGCACTTCTGATTATCCTTATTCTGTTCTACAATTCCCTTTTTTCTGTAGTCATCACCTGCTAATACATATATTTTTTAACTTATTATATATTATTTATTATCTGTCTCCCAACTAGAATGTAAGCTCCTGAGGGCAAAGATCTTTGTTTTGTTCATAGATGTGTGTGTATGCACATATGTATGTATATGTGAGTGTGTTACTTCCCTGGGAAAAGGCCAAACGTGAGTTCAAATCCTGAGGTGGAGCGGCTGTCCTCTGCGTCCCAGTGTAAACGAGGCCCACACACACCTCTGGATCTGTTGATATTCTTGATTGAGCTGCAAGTTGAGGCATCTTTGTTTTTTAATTTTTAAGAGGTTTTATTTATTTATTTTTAGAGAGAAGGGCAGGGATGGAGAAATAGAGGAAGAGAGACATCAATGTGTGAGAGAAACATAGATCGGTTGCCTCTTGTACACGCCCCACCGGGGATCAAACCAGCCCCCACCAGGGATCGAACCCACAACCCAGGCCTGTGTCCCGATCAGGAATTGAACCAGCAACCTTTGGGTTTGCAGAACGATGCCCAACCCACTGAGCCACGATCAGTCAGGGCAAGCTTGGGCATCTTTTGGGACAAGTATTTGAACAATGTTTATGATAGAAATTCAAACTCAGTCAGAAACTGGATAAAAGAAAAGTGGATGATGCAGCTCCCAGAGGAAGTTTGTCACAGTCCCTGGGAAAGAAGCCCGGCACGGTAAACTACACTCAACTGAGGCCTGCGACTTCGAGGACTTGGGTCCATACACTGCCTCTGGCTCTTTGACCTCCCCACGGGTTCTGACTGCAGCCCAGATGTGTTCGGACAGAGAAGTGTGTGCATAATACTGAAAAACTCCTTACACTCTGTGCTACCTCAGGCCCCAGCCAGCCCCGAAGTGGGATTCCACAAGAGGACAGAACACGAGGAAGAAGAAATGATTTCTTTACCCATTTTAGAAAAGAAAGGTGAGCGCTAGCAGCCTGGGGCAGACTGGTGGTGACAGTGACATGGGCTGACTGGATGCAGGGGATAGGGTGACCATAGCAGGGGCAGGAGCCAGGTGGCCCAGAGCCAGACAGAGCCCAGATCCAAGTGACAGCAGTGCCACACATGGCAGACTCGCATGGTTTGTGAGATTCTGTGACAACCTCCGAAAACCCCAGAGATATGTCTGTAAGACAGAACCTCAGAAGAGGCCCAAGGTTTTAGTCATGTGAGTGAGAGTTTTCAAACGAATGGAACTTGGTTCTCAATATTAAGGTGACTTTTTTTTTTTTATAACTTACAAGCCAGGGAGTTCTAGGGACATTCAGAATCACTAATTTATGACTGTCCTAAAAGAAATTCTATCTCATGCAGAAGCAAAGTTTCTGAGAGATTCCTGAGAAACAAACAAAAAGTTAATTCCTTAGGTGATTGAATTACAAGGCAGATTGATTTTACAATTCCACTGGGGGTTTTTGTTGTTGTTCAACTTAGGGCATTGATTGAGAAGAAGAGAGACTTTGAAAATTGGTATGTGGGCCCTGGCAGGTAGCTCAGTTGGTTAGAGCATTGTCCCAATACGTCAAGGTTGCAAGTTCTATCCCTGGTCAGGGCACATACAAAAGTCAACCAATGAATGCATAAATAAGTGGAAGAACAAATCGATGCTCTCTCCCTCCCTCCCCCGCTCCCTCTCTCTCAATAAAATCAGTCGGTATGTGGACTCTATGGGCAGACTTAAATGAAGCTTGGTCCTCAGCCTTTAAATTCTACCCAGCCTTCTTTGCCAGCAGAAGCAGCCCTTCTCTCCTGTCTGAAAAGGTCAGTGTCCCCTCACCTAAAGAGCCTGAGAGGAGACAGAGCCTCCACAGGACCTTCCTCGTCACCTCTCATTGTTTCTTGACCTGTAACCAGATTTAAATCCTGGCGAGCCTCAGAAGGTCAGTTATAAAATGACTTACGAGAAAGAACCAAATGCACTAAAAGAATGGCACATTTTTGCCAATTTCAATCGACGAAAACATGTTGGGTGTTTGGGATTTTAAGAGTGTTGGAGCAGGTGGAAAGAGCATGAAGCGAGATGGGGCCAAATGTGTGGATAAGGGGGCACGGAGCAGCAATTCTGGACCCATATGTTAGGTCAAGGGACCGAGAGTGGCTTTCCCAGTTCACTTGGTTGTTCACCGAAACCTGGAACCAAAAGAGAGTCAGCTCCTGAGGTGGCAGGGACCAAGAGGCAGTACTTCATTGCCAAAGACAAGGTGGGTGTGGTTAACAAACCGCAGAGCCAAAGTAATTCTCAGAACAAGTTGATCCAAGGAGATCTTTGGTGTTGGCTAATTGTGCATGGCGTCCCTAGGTCAGAATAGAAAGCCAGTCTGCTGAAGTCTGGCAACTCTAGTCCTGATGAGCAGAAATCTGACTTGAATCACACAGCGGAAACCACTGGCCCCTGAAACCGTTCCTAGATTGAGCCCATTCACAACCCAGGGCCCCTAGAGTTAAGGGAGACCAGGTTCCCCAGAGGGACAACCATGATACACAGCCAAAAATATTCTGTAGGTCTTCCTCATAACCATCCCCAAAGGGGCCTGTGGTCGTTCACCAGGGTGATGTACACTGGGAAAGTGGGATAACCTAACCTCGCAGAGATTGTAGGACTCTGGAACTAATTCCTAGGGACCAGAGCATGGTCACGGTCCACCAGTAAAAGGAGGAGCTTTTGAAGGTCCTGAATTCATACCCCACGGTTATTTCTCCAGGCTGGCATGCACAGTTGGAATAGACGTACTCAGCAGCTGGCAGTAGCCCTACATTGGTTTCCTGACTCTTGGAATAAAGGTTATTATAGGAGAAAAGGCCAAATGGAAGTCACCACAAACTCTCTTCCTCCTGGTTTGCTTCTCTCATCAAACCCTGGCTGATAACAGTTACTCAGAGCATTTTAAAGCTTACCTGGGGTGACATGATTCTGGCAACATACAGTTAGAAAGAAGTGTGAAGTGAAGGAGACTGATGACTTGCACAGTTCAGCAGCTGACCAGTCGAGAGAGGGTACCATCACCATCAGTAGTGTTCATGGTATTTTTAAAGAAGGTCCCTTGAGAAGATGTGGTCTTATAAAGAAGTAGGATTTTATAGTTATGAAATCCAACTCCTATATTTGGTAGCTCCTGACCCCATGTCAGGTTAAATATGCTTGTTTTATAAAACTAAACTTGAAAATTAATTTATAAAATTTAATTTTACTTGGGGCTATTACATTTCAGTCTCCATTGGTAACTTTCCTTACCAAGGATAAAAGTGAAAAGTTCTGTTTATCTGGATAATTGAAATGAAGTGGCTTTTCAAATACGATATAGTTTACCAGTTTCTGGAATTCTAGACTTAAAGGTGGTACAAAGAGGTTTAGAGAAGGAAATTTTAGGACTAACAACGGCAGCCACTATTTTACTGATGTTATAGTAGATGAATGGATGAGTGGGCTATTTGTTAGAGGTACCTAAGCAACTTCATGGGTAATAAACATATTAGTCATGTCTTGCGTTGTCTGCCCCACCTACAGCACCACACACACACAATCCGCCCCATAGCCTATAAACACAGAGCTGCCTTGGGTCCTGGTGGCTTTCCAGTTGCCCTGGAATTTTGGGTTCTGTGAGACTTACTCCTTTATCTGAGTTCTCTCTCCCCTTCCCTTTCCCTCTGCCCCTGTGCGCATGTGCTGAGGAAACAAGTCCATGAAATAGCATTGATATACTGTCCAATTATTGTGATTGGTCTCAAAAATATTTTTCTTTCATTTAATATTTGCTAAGCATTCATAGCCTATACAGTGTCCCCCTGTATCCTGTAATTTAATTTACTGTGTAGTTGGGTTTTAGTAATGTAAGAAAACTTTGAGCTCTGACTGAAAGTAGTTTTTTTTTCTTAAAGCAAAGAGAGGAAACTGTACGAGGCATCTATACACACAGCACCCAGATCTAACACATTATCATTTTACCATATTTCCTTGACAATTTCTTCTTTTCTTTCAAGAAATGAAGCCTTTCACAGAGCATTTATAAGCACACAATTGGTTTTTGTTTAATGATATAGTCCCCGGAAGTGTTGCCAAACGTCCAGTTTGTCCTAATGACAGTTATGTTGCCTTATTTTCATTCCTTAAAATCCACGTGCTTCGCTCATTGCCCAGACAGTCTTCACCAGAACGCAGTCGGGAAGGCATCTTGTCCTGATCTCGCCTTCACGGGAAAACCTGCTAACGTCTCGCCACTAATCACGAGGTTTGCTGCAGAGTCTGGTGGAGGCCTGTGTCAGTTGTTGCCCAGTACAAAACACAGAAAGCACTTTAGGTCCGTCTGAGGGAAGGTGACACAGGGAACTAGTTACAGAATCTTTGAAAAGACCAAGGAGCAGAAAGATGAAAGCAGTTACTCCCACGACTAGGAAACCCTGCCCCGGACTGTTTTGTGTACAAAAAAATGCACTTCTTTTGTGTTAGGTAAATGAAGTTGTGGAGTTTAACTGAAGCAGCAACTAGCATTTTCCTATATCCGATCACCTTCAGGCTCGTCAAGTACATTTGTATCAGTAATATATCTATTTTGAAAAATTCTCCGTACCTTTGTTAAGTGTGTTTGAAACTATTCTGTTGTTTACCAGTCAGATGGGTAAGGACTTCATTTTACTATACTGGTGAGCTGAGTTTCTTTTATTATGACTCGAGTCCAAAGTCTTTTCGTATGTCCGTGTATTAAGAACCATTGGTATTTCCCTCTCTCTGAGCTGTGCGTTCACAGCCCACGGCCATTTTCCTATAGAATCATTGGGGTTTTCTCTTTTGTTTATGATTGCAAGATTTCCCCCCAGGTTATTATATGTCTCTTAACTTTTTAATTTTTTTGGCCTTCAGGAATTTTTGGTTTTATATGTGATAAGTTTCTCACTATTTTCTTTGACACTTTCTGGGGTTTTTGGTCACTCTTACAAAAGCCTTTCCCACTTCAAGATTTTTAATAAATATTCTTCCATATTTTCTTACAGAATTTTTTTTTTTTTAGTTTACTTCTTGTACATTTAAGTTTTTCATCCACTTACATTTTGTTTTGGTGTGGGGTTTTAGGGAGGTAGAGATTAAATTTGTCCCCCCATAGCTGCCAGTTATTCTAACACACTAATTGCCTCGGCCTCGGGTCTGTGCTGCCTTTGTCATGTGATACACCCCAACATGATGCAGCAAAATGTCTGCATTTCCTTTTCTGTCCCCTGATTTCCTGTGTGTTCACATACCAGCATCAAATCACTATCTTTATAAGCACCTTTGTTTGCCTTGTAGAGAGAGGTCACACTCATTACTCTTGTATTTCATCATTTTCTCAGCTATTCTTATTTTTCCATATAAACTTTAAATAAGCTTATCTAGTTCCCCCCAAAACAAAATCTGTTTTTGGCCTTTTGTGAGGGGGGGGGGTTAGGGGGAGTCACATTATTTCAAACAACCAACTTAGTCATTTTTGTTGCTCTTTTAGTTATTTTCCAGTCCTTTGTTCACCGTTGTTTCTTGCATCTCCCTGTTTTTTTAGTTCAATTTTCTTTTTGTTTAGAAAGTTACATGAGGTCCTGTGAGAGGCAGACTCCCTCAATCCGCTTGTCTGAAATGTCTTTATTTTCTTTCACTTGTGAACAGTAGTTTCACTTGTTAGAGAATTCTATTCCGACAGTTCTTTCTCTTCAGCACTTTGAAAGTATTATTTTTTGCTTCCTGGTTTCTATGTTGCTATTGATATGTCCGTTGTCAGTGAAATTGTACTTCCAAGTTGCCTTTCAACTTTTTCTTTTTATCTGAGCCATTTTGTAGTATCCATTTTTTCTCAAAGCTGCCATAAGAGTTTTCTTTTAATGTCTTTATTCTGTAGTATCACTGTGATGTGTCTGCATTTGGATTTATTTTTATTTGTTCTTCAGTCTCTCTCCAGTCCTCTCTGATTTGGGAATTTATTTCATTCATCGTTTCTGGAAGATTCTCAGCCATTATGTTTTCATGTATAGCCTCTCCTCTATTCTCTCTAAAACTCCTTTAGACGACAGTGGGCTTTTCAGCCTCCCCTTCATGTCTCTTAACCTCTCAATGTGACTTTCCCACCCTGTTATTACTTCATGATGTGCTCTGAATCATCTGCTCTGCTCCATCATCCACTGCACTGTTTTCTGCAGCTATGTGTAATCTGTGCTTTAGTGATAACAATAAGTTCACTGTATTTTTCAAATCAAATGATATTTTTCATTTCTAGAAGATATGTATATTTTAAAATCAAAATTGCCTGTCCTTTTTCATATGTATTATCCTGTAATTTTGGTTCCTGTTTTTTTCTTAAATTTTTTCTTTAAATTTTCATTATCACTATTAATTCTTTTAAAGTTAATTTTCTTGACTTTTTAAAATGATTTGAAATGTATCTTGAGTGAGTTTGTCATTTTTCTTCGTGGCCCAGGAGTGTGGCGGTCACGGGACCATCGTCGAAGCAGTGTCTCCGTAGAGCAGTTTCGGGTTAGCTGGGGGCAGGCACCCTGGTGTTTTTCACTGGGGTCCAGCACCAGCTTTAATATTAATGTCGCGGCTGGGAGTTCCCTCACCGTAGGGGTAGAATAAATTCGGATTCCACATCTGAGAGAGGCTTAGCTTTAGGTTTTGTTTCTCATCGGGGCAGTGGGGATCTCTATGCCAGCGTCCTGCTCAGGGCAAACGTCCTTGACTCCTCTGTGATTTGACGGAGTTTTTCTAGCGGGGGGGGGAGAAATCCATCCGCAGTGATTGCCTTTTCTGGGGGGGAAGTATCAGTTCCATATCTTTGCTTGGAAAGGCAGAGCTGTATGTTGTGTTTCTCCTATGCTTATTAAACCCTCGTCTCCAGCTATGAGAGTCAACATTTGTGTTCAGTAATCTGCCTTAGTATCAGCTGAGATCACAAAACAAGTGACCTAGATTCTTGTTTCCCGTTCCCACTTTAGAACGATTTATCTGTCATTTCTGGCACCTGGGCGACTTTTCTCTCTTTCTTATAGGCTTAGTTACAGATTTTATATATATTTCTATATGTTTTGAGCAACATTTTTCTGAATTTCAAAATTCATGTTATGGATTTTTATTATGTTCTTTCTTAGCTCAGAATCTAAACTACTTTTTCATTCTATTCTTTTATTCATAAACATAGCAGTATCAGATTTCTCTACCCCTAACATTCCTTTGTATGTTTATTTTTGCCTGGTTACCTCTCAAGCTGTACATCTAATTTCTACTGACCATTTATTTTAAGGCTTTGTAAAAGCTATCAGAAAAGTGCATTGATATGTTGAGGTGCAATCAAGCATAGCTCAACCTTCTGTAGATAATTTTAACTCTAGCCAGATCTTAGTCAGAACTTCAGTGAGATTCTTTAAGAGTAAACATCCCTGCCCTGACTGGTGTAGCTCAGTGGGTTGGTCGTCTTCCTGCAAACCAAAAGGTTGCTGGTTCCATTTCCAGTCGGAGCATGTGCCTAGGTTGCAGGCCAGTCTCTGGTTGGGGGCATGCTGGAGGCAACCGATCATGTTTCTCTCTCACATCGATGATTCTCTCCCTTTCTCCCTCCTTTCCCTCCTCTCCGCCCTCTCCCTCCCTCCTTCCCTCTCCCTCTTTCTCTCTCTCAAAATAAATCAATAAAATCTTTTTTGAAAAAAAAGAGTAAACATCCTTTATCATGAGATCATCCCCAAAAAATGATCTAGACTTGTTTACCTGTGATCTGACATTATGCCCTCTGGTTTATAAATTTTTTAATAGCAATTCCCTGTTTTTAATAAAATCATGGTAAAAGTATTATCTATTATGCTATCTGTTTTCCTTTAAACATCAAAGAGCTTATGGTAAATTTGTCCTAAAATTAGTTCTGGGAGAGTAGATGTCCACATCAATGATTTTGTTTGTATTCTTATGTCAGAAATGAATAATATATGCCATAGTGTAATTCATTTTTGCCTTTATTGCCAGGGAACATAAAATCTAAACCAGTGTTTATTGACATTAAAAAAATTTCTGGTGCATGCTAGAAAATTTCTACCCCCTGAATTTCCTTCATTTATTTTATGTTTCTCTCAAGATTATAAAATTATGGTCTAATTTTTCATGGTGCTTTGTTTATAAGCTGTGATATTAATAATCCATTAAACACTGTCTTGTCATGTATTATCCTAAATAAGTTTGTTTTTCTGTATTTTATACTTTAGCTCTCCATGTATATATTCTCCTATGCACTTTCTTTTCTCTATGAGTATCGCCACTATTTCTTTAGGTTTTGTCACATGCCACACACGGTCTCAGGTCGCTCATTATCACCTTCACTTTGCATAAAAGTCAACAATTTGCAGAGCGCTTTTACTCTGAATTCATTTTTAAATACTTTTCTCTGATCTCAGAAAACAAGTTGTCTTTTCCCTTTACAGGGTTAGCCCCTTTGCCTATGCCCCTGACCCACCCCCTTGTCACCTCCCAGACTATCTTCTGTCATTTATGTCTGTCCTTTATCATCAGTCTCTTCATATCCACAAACACTGAAACCTCTCATAATATCTGCATGTTTTTCAAGCATTTCCTCAAATGTCATCTCAATGAAATCTACCTTGACCACCATCCCTTTAAAATTTCGACCCTTCTCTGCTTCCTGTTCCTGTTACTCATTTTGTTCTCTTTAGCACTAATCTTTGATGGATATACATACCTATGTACAATCATTTTTTACTATTCTCTACTTGACATACAATAGGTACTCAGTAAACATTTGTTGAGTGAATGAATAGTATTATTATTGCTTTACATTTTCCCAATGTAATGAAAGCATGGTATCTTATTAGATATCAACTTTTAATTTGGCTTGATACTCTTTCACTTATACATCATGCAGCTACTATTTACTTCCTGGCGTGCATTTATTTCATTTAAGTTATTTCAACAGTGAAACCTAAAGGATGGGTGGTGGCTATGGGAAAATATTTAGAAGACAGAATTGAATTCTGGGTTTTTTTTCCTTCTACCTCAGTTCTACCTTCTTCTAAGTGGTAATAGTTGTGGTAAATGAACAAAAATGAGTCTCTTTACATTTCTTGCTTATTATAATTAGGATAAGTTGTCTTCTGAAATTAATAGCTGAGAATTGTAAATTCATTATATATTCTTTCTAGAAAAAGTCTATATATCTTTGCAAGAAGGTCATCGATTTTCTTCTAAAGCTTTATAGCTCGTTTTTTGCTCTTAGCTTTTTTCTCCTTTGACTTTCACCCAAGTCCTCATGGAACAAATGGCCCCATCTGTGCAGAGAAATAGTGGGTCTGATCAGCAAGCTGAGTCTCTCTCAGACAGGCTCCTGGATGTGCAACGTCTGTTGTCACGCAGGGTCCCATGCTCGGAAGGACCCTGAACTTGGCTTAGTGCTCTGCTATTGCTGTCTTGATATTCTTAATAATTTTTAAAGGTATTCTTATTGATTGATTTTATGTGATTGATTGATTGATTGACTTGAGAGAGAGAGAGTGAGAAAGAAACACCAATCTGTTGTTCTACCCATTTGTGCATTTGTTGTTGACCCTTGCATGTGCCCTGACTGGGTATCGAACCAGCAACCCTGGCATGTCAGGTACAATGCCCTGATCAACTGAGCCACCCAGCCTGCGCTTAATAATTTTTTTAACAAGAAGCTCCACATTTTCATTTTGCACAGGGCAGCACAAATTATGTAGCCAATCCTGATCTCAGAACTAAGTCATTTCTAAAGCAAAGATTCTTGGTGAAATGGAGAGGTTTTGATGTCAATAAAAAGTTAAAGCTCCTTAGAAATTAAGTTTGTGTTTCAGGATTAGCCCGGGAGGCTCATAGCCTCAGTCCATGGGAGAGAGGGCTTTGTTGTAGCAACAGTTGTTCCAAACCCTCCGAGCTGGAGTTCCTGCAGCCTAGGCTCGCCTCTGCAGTGTGCGCCTTTAAAGGGGCCACAGACCCAGCAACAACAATAGAAGCCGGCACAATGGAGTTATCCACTGGGCTGACCTACATGGCTTTCTCATTAGAATTCAGTAAACTATTGTTTTGAGTGGAGATCTTGAAACTGAAAGCAAAAGAATGGAAAAAGTTATACCATACAAACACTAACAAAAAGAAAGCTGATGTAGCTTTATAATATCAGGCTTTAGTGCTACTAGAGATAAACACTTCATAATGATAAAAGATCCTATTCCAATTCACCAGGGAGATACAAAATTTCAAATTTGTATGGATTTAACATGGTCCCCATATTTAAAGAAAAAAATTGACATAACTACAGTAGAATTAGACAAAATCACATTCATATTGGTGATATGAAGTCACATCTTTCAATATCGATATAATAAACAGACTAAAAAAAAAACCCAGAAAAAAGCAAAGAAGATCTAAACAGTATGATTAGCATGCTTGACTTAATGGACATACGGAGAAAACTGTACTCAAACCTACAGAAAACACATTCATTTCAAGCACACAAAAACATTTCCAAATAGTATTGGAAAAGGGGTGAGCAAAGTGTCTAAAGCCCCAGAGGAGTAAGGCCAAGGTGTGTGCTAACCCACCAGTGAGTGGGGTGGCCGCAGACTCCTGTGATCCCAGGAGTGAGAGAGGCTGCTGAGGAGTCTGCTTCCAGCCTTGAGAGGTTAGGCCACAGCAGCAAGATCTCCTCATCCTCAAAACCTGAAAAGATGCAGATCACTGAAGAGCGGTGGGTTCATTGGGAAAAGGAAACTCTGGGTTGTTTTCCTACCAGAAAAACAATCAAAGTGAATGTGTGTATTCTTTATGACTAAAGCGAGGGACTCAAAATTACTGGAGCTGTTCCTATAGCGCACAGAGAAAATGTTAAAGAAAAACCTACCGATGGCTCAGAATTACAGCCAGGCTGATAGTCTGGAATCCGTTCGCTGCATCTCTGGAGCAAAACTACAGACAAGCAATTAGGCTGATGGGAAAACTCAGACCGAAAGAAGAAAATTATGGAAAAAGAAAGGATAAGGATTATATCAGTTCCCAACTCCTCTTCTCCTAAGGAAGAGACCCCAAGCATTCTTGTTGAGTTTGTTGGATACCAGAGCTTGCAGTAGTTATTTCTGGGAGTTTTTGAATGTTTGTTTATTTTCTAATTTACTTATTTTTGGTCTGTACTGTGCTTACTGTTCTTTTGTTAGTCTCTGTGATTGATACGGATGTTCTGGGTACAGGGCATGCTGATTATGTTTATACACTGTAACCCTTGTGGGTGACTTCTGTAACAATTAGCCAGGTTCATGATCAAGAACCATCTGTTCTGGACAAGATTGTACATTAAAACAATGTGTTATACCAAGAAGAAAAAAATACTTGGTTTCCTCATACAAGATATAATAGATGGATTCTTGCACACTGCCCTCTCTTGTCCAACAGTTCTTCGAGGAAATTACTTTACCAACTTCTAATTAGGGCTATGGAGAAATATGAAACTCAAGCCTGGCA